>RJWJ010020129.1:0-29437 GCA_004363605.1 Indri indri | reverse complement strand
TTTTTTTTTTTTTGAGACACAGTCTCACTCTGGGCTAGACTGCAAAATATGTGCTTCACTGATTGCTGCTTTAAATTATAACACTATGAGTGATTACTCTTAGAACCTACGACGATAATCACTAGTATTTATTGAATAGCCTTTCTCTTCCCATAACTCTTTCCCACATTTTCATTTGCATTTGCCCTGGGAACCTACCTGGGGCTCCAGCAACCCACGCAAGGTAGGAAAAAAGAAGAAAGAGCCTGGGAGGCTACTGCCACTGACCTGGGTCCAAGGCAGCCTCTGGAAAGAAAGTGGCTGTCAGCAACTCAAACAGCAGTGTCCTTGGGGGTGTGGCAAAGCAAACTCCATCACTTAGTTCCAGTTTCCAAGAAGATTTATGCTACAGTCTGAATGTTTGTGTCCCCCCAAAATTCACATGTTGAAGTCCTAACCCCCAAGGTGATGGCATTAAGAGGTGGCACCTTTGGAAGGTGATTAAATTATGAGGGCTTCTCCCTCATGAATGAAATTAGTGCCCTTATGAAAGAGGCCCAAGGGATACATTCACCCCTTCTGCCATGTGAGGACCCACTGAGAAGTCGGCTGTTATTTATAAGCCACCCAGTCTATGCTATCTCACTGTAGCAGCCAGTATGGACTAAAACAGTCTAATTTAGCAGATGGGCTTGAACTCATGTTTGTATCTTTCTGGTTGTTTATGGCTACTTGGTATATAACCTGTTGATTCTCCTGGTCTATAATATTAATTTATTGGTTTTTTTTTTTTTTTTGACACATGCCATTTCCCTAGTCCTGACTGCTATCATTTATCCCCTGGATCATTGTAAGCTCCTAACTGATCTCCTTGACACGAGTTTCACCCTCCAAACAAACATCCCCTAATCCCTTTTCTGAAACATACCCAAAATGATTTTTCCAAAATACCAAATTAGTCATATCGTTTCTCTCCTTAAAATCCTTGAATTTCTTCCCATTGCTCTCAAGATAAGTCCAAACTCTTTAATACGGTTTTGGACCCTGCATTAGAGGTCATCTACGTCTCACCTTTTGAGTCTCAGATATAACCTTCCAACCCTCAGCTCATTCTGAGCTATTTTCTGTTGGACAACCAAGTTTCAGGAATGGAAGAAGACACCTTGGTCTCAAGAAAAACCAGGGATTTAAATGCATCTAGGTCTTTCTCTCCAGTCTTCTCTCTTGCTGTCAGAGTCATTTTATCTCACCACAGACTAGTTTTCTCCATGGAGTGGGAAACATGGCCACCAATGACTCCACACTTGCACCTTATAGCTTCTACCATTAAATCAAATGCATGCAAGTTCCCTGTGGTCCCAAGTCCAAAATCCAGCTGGCATCAGGTGTCCTCCTCTGGACAAATTCACTAAAAGCAGAGACAGGCTCCCATTGTTCTAATATGGTGGCTCTCAAGTTTACCCTGTGATATAGTTTGGATATTCGGCCCATTCAAATCTCAGGTTGAAATTTGATTATCAGTATTTGGGGGTGGGGGCAGCTGGTGGGAGGTGTTTGGATCACAGGGGCAGATCCCTCATGAATGGCTTGGTGCCCTCCCCATGATAATGAGCGAGTTCTCACTCCATTAGTTCATGCGAGAGCTGGTTGTGTAAAAGAGCGTGGCACTTCCTCCTCTCTTGCTCCTTCTCTTGCTGTGTGACACACCTGCTCCCATTTTGCCTTATGCTTTGATTGGAAGCTCCTTGAAGCCCCCACCAGAAGCAGATGCTGAAGCCATGTTTCTTGTACAAGCTGCAGAACCATGAGCCAAATAAACTTTTTCTTTATAGATTACCCAGTCTCTTCTGCTATTTCTTTATAGCAAAACAGAGTAAGACATCCTGTGGCTGAGAAAGAAAATTCTGGGCAGGTTATGCAAAGTTTCTATGATCAAAACCAGTTAGAAGACAGAAATGAGGAAGGAAGAGTTAGGTCAACTTCAGTATTTCTTACTTGGATAACTTGGTGAGTGGTGATGATGTTGAAAAGGAGCAAAGTACATGGGGAAGAACAAGTCTTAGGGGTATAGGGGTAAGTTTGGTTTTTGACATACTGAGTATGAGATGCTAGCATGTTGAACATTCGGGTGCAGACGCTGGTGAGAAATATGCACAGGGTGGCTGGGCATGGTGGTTCATGCCTATAATCCCAGCACTTAGGGAGACTGAGGTGGGAGAATCATTCGAGGAGTCCGAGACCAGCCTGGGCAACATAGCTAGGCCCTGTGTCTTCAAAAAAAAAAGAAAAAGAAAGAAAGAAAGAAAAGAACAGAAATATAGAAATACGTACAGAAGAGGAATGTAAGCTGGAGATTAGAATGGAGCCATCTATGTTTAGTGAAAGCCGAGGAGCTCACTCAGGGAGAAGATCACTAAGCATATAACTCTTAAAGAACCCCACTGAAGGAAGGGAAAGTGTAGTGTAGGAGGTAGAAGAGGCTGTGAGAGAGTTAATATTTATTGAGTGTTCATGATAATCCAAACACTAACATGAACTATTTACCTTAAAATTCGCATGGCCATCCTAAGGTATACCTGTGGGGTAGGTTTTATTACTGTCCTCATGTTATAGATGAGGAACTGAGGCTAAGCAGTATTCAGTAAGTGGACAAGAGCTCAGTTAGCAAACAGTAGATCCAGGATTTTAATCTGTGACTAACTTACAGAACTCTTAACACTATATTGCATTGCCTCTCATGTAGTATCAGTAGAAAAATCCAAGGAATTTCGAGTCAGAAAAACCAAGGAAGGGGGAATTTCGAGAATGAGGGAATGGTCAATAATATAAAATACCTAATGGGTTTATTTTAAAAATACAATAAAAAACAACCATTTTTTTGACAAATAGGAAGTAATAGTACTGATCACCCTGATTCTTGGCGGGTCTAGCAGACATTCCTGGTTCCAGATGGCTCTAGCAATAGAAACCTAAGAAGATAGATGGTCTTTGGTCATGTCCTAAAAGTTTCAGAGTAATCTACAGTTTCGCAGTAGTCTACAGAGAGAAGAGTGCCCCAGGAAATTTATAGCAAAGGCATATAAGATTTTGGCTAGAAAAGAAGCAGTTCTGGATACACAGCAAGTAAAAACAAGGCCAGTTATGGTCAATTGTATTGTCTATTATGCTACATGCATGGATAGTCCTGCCTCACCCTGTGAGAGATAGAAGTTCAAGTTTTACTAAGCTTAATACCAGAGAGAATTTATAGTCTCAGATCATTTGTGCTTATTGCCTTCAGTATAAATATCTAATATTTGTCTGGCACTTTGAAGGCTTCAAGTTGTTTCCACATACTTAATCTTCACAACCATCCGAGGACATACTACCTCATTTTATGGATAACGAAACTGAGGTTGGGAGTAGATAATGTTTGTTTTTGGAGAGAAAGAGCACAGGGTATCACTTTAAACTATCTGCTACTCTAGTATAAAATGTCATCAGACCCAGTAATGCAATTTAGGATCTATGTAGAAAGAATTTTGGACATGACAGCAGCTCTTTCCCAACTCCTGCCCAACTCACTAGCATTACAGGAAAGTGACACAATCATTTCAGAAATTTCTCTGTGAATATTACATGTTTAACAGGCAAAAACAGTCAGCCTGCGCAGGCTCTGATCCCACGTGGTGATGAGAGAGCTGGATTGTCTACCAATGTCTGATTAGGCAAGAAAAGGAAGTGCACATAATTGTATTTTATAATAATCTCTGTTTTTGTTTTGTTTTGAGACAGGGTCTCTCTCTGTCATTTGGGCTAGAGTGCAGTGGCATCATCATAGCTCACTGGAACCTCAAACTCCTGGGCTCAAGCAATTCATCTGCCTCAACTTCCTGTGTTGCTGGTACTATAGGTGTGTGCCAATATGCCCGGCTAATTTTTTCTACTTTTAGTAGGGACGGGCTTTCACTCTTGCTCAGGCTGGTCTTGAACTCCTGGCCTCAAGCAATCTTCTTGCTTTGGCCTCCCAAAGTGCTAGGATGACAGGCATGAGCCAGTGTGCTGGGCCTCTTGTTTTTCTTCCTCATAATAAAAGTGATACTTGAACCAGGCATGGTGGCTCACACCTGCAATCCCACCTATCAGCCTGAGCAACACTGTGAGACTCTAAGTTAAAAAAAAAAAAAAAAAAATTAGCCAGGCTAATGTGCAGCAGTCCCAGCTACTCGGGAGGCCTGCAAATGAGCTATGATGGGGTCACTGCACTACAGCCTAAGTGACAGAGGGAGACTTAGTCTCTTAGGAAAAAAAAAACAAAACTAATTCTGTAAAATATAAAAGATATAATAAAAAAACTCACCACCCAAAGATAGCCACTGCTAGCTAACATTTTGTTGTGTATCATGATAGCTGTTTTATTTTTGTTCACACTCATATACTTAACATGCATCTTTTTAAACAAAAATTGATCATTTTAAGCATACTGCTTAGTAACTTTATTTTCATATCATTTGCTGTGGACTTATTGCCATGTTAAAAAATGTAGCTAGTGAACATCATTTTTAATGTTTGCATAGTATTCTATTGCATGGAAGTATCATACTTTATTTAATCAAACTCATATTGTTGGATGTTTAGGTTGTTTCAAAATTTTCTATATTACGAAGAGAGAAATACTTGTTTGATTATTTCCTTAGAATAATTCCAATAGTGTGATGATAGGATCAAAGAGAAAACATGTTTAAAATGTTGATTCATATTGTCAGACAAACTGCTATCTATGTTTCCAGCAGGAGTGTGACACTTTCATTTCTAGAAAATGCTCACATTTCATTCCTGCTCTTGGGCGGCCCTAAAATTAGATGAAAGAAGCACCTACCTACACTTCATGATACTCTATCTCAATATTTTCCAAGTATCTTTCCTATCAGTCAGCTAATGCCATTGTGGCCAAGTTTTCTCTTTTCCGTTAGAATTTTCTCACAGCTTATCTAGTCACAGAGAAGGTACAGAGTACTTGTAATGTGTGCAATGATAAAAAGCAGGAAGGATGACTTGGAAGATGTGAGAGATGGGAACAGAATATCCCTTGATGGTCTAAGACTAGCAGGAAACTGACTAGGAAGGTAGATAACAATAATGACAGCTACTCTATTTCCAGGACCTATGACATGATAAGAACTATACTAGTTATTTATGACTATTATTTCTAATCCTTACAATAATTCTCTAAGGTGTATATTATTATCTCTATTTTATAGATGAGGATACTGAGGTTCAGAAGCCACAGAACACTTTGCATGCTCAGAGTACAGCAGATCAGCATGCAATAATTTTGAGAGGAAAATTTTTGCACCAATTTTGAGAGGAAAATTGTATTTGGCATTTGGGGATGTTTGCTATTTATGGGGTGTTCCCAATACGTTACGTTAGTCACTGGGAAGGGACTGCCTGTAGCTATGGAGGGAAGCAAATATTGTATAGTGAAAAATTGATTGATTAACAGGGTGGCCTAAATCTGGCCCTGCTTGGGCTTCCTCACGTGAAAGGCCTTGGAAGAAGCCCTCGCTCGTTATATAGTGGAGAGGATAAGGGCAAGGCTGCCTACTGGAACTGCCAGTTTGTGCCTTAGTTTCATCATCTGTAAAACTAGGTTAATAGTAATACCTACCTTGCCATTTTAGTTACCCTTGGATGCTAAAACCAATTGCCACAAACTTGTTGACTTACACCAAAAATTTATTCTCTTATAGTTCTGGAGGCCAGAAGCCCAAAATCAGTTTCGCTGGCCCAAACTCAAAGTGTATATAGGGCTGCTCCATAGGGTAGGGGAGAATCTATCCTTGTCTCTTCTAACTTCTGGAGGTTGCTGGCATCCTTGTTTTGTGGCTGCCACACTCCAATATCTCTGCCTCCATGGTTATATTGTATCCCTCTGCCTGCCACTTATAAGGATACTTGTGATTGCATTTAGATCCCATCTTTATAATTGCAGGATAATCTCTCCATCTCAAATTCCTTAACTTAATCTGCAAAGACCCTGTTTCCACATGAAGTAGCATTTATAGGTTGCAGAGATTAGGGCTTGATATTTTGGGGGGGGCATTATTCGGCCTATTACATTCAGGGTCGTTTTAAGGAGGAAATCTAATGTTGGTAGAGGACGAGAACATTATCTGGCTGTAGAGAGCACTGAATAGATAGCCTATTTCCTTATAGGGCTGCTGTCACGTTCGAAGCAAGCACAGGTATACCACTTATAAGAGTACAAGAGAGATTAAAGAATGAAGTAAAAATTGAGGTCAGTAAACAGCCCTCTCCTCCACTTGGATTTACACACCCTCCACCGCGGGAAGCCTTAGACTCCGCCCACTCGTGTTGTCACCACCTCCAGGAAGTGTTCCACCTGGAGACCCCGCCCCCCCTTTGACCCGCCCCTCTCTCGCCCCACTCACCTAATTTGGCGTCCTTTTCCTTTTCTGCGTTAGAGGCATCTGGGACTTCAGGATCAGTCTATTTTACTGCCTGTCAAGTCGTAGCCAAGTCTAGCCAAGTCTATCTCTTCTACAAGCTTCTCAGTTATTAGTACAATACATCTATATTTAATGAGCTGTATGGTGCCAATATACTTGTTTTCAGTTGAAAAACTAGAGCAGAACTATTGGAAGCAGACTGGCAATATTCAAGACAGCCCGCACAAGCGGGGCTGGGTCCTACGCACTTCGGTCGCTGAGCCCAGGCAGGCTCGCCGCGCAGGCGCTGTGGGTCCGACTCGCCATGCCGACTGTCAGCGTGAAGCGCGATCTGCTTTTCCAAGCCCTGGGCCGGACCTACAGTGAGTGCCAGCCGCATAATGTGAGGTCTACGCCTCTTCTCGGAGGCTGGGACACCCTACCATAGGGCATCGTGGCAACGTTCTTGCTGCCCTGCAGGTTTTGGCCTTGGGCGGTCGGAGTGTACACCGGGAGGGCTGACGAACGAGGAGGTCGGACCTGGCTGTGGTAACCTTTCGGGACCGGCATCGCACCGGCTGTCATTGCACCACCCGCACGTGCCCGGGTCCAGTGTCATTCATTCAGCGAACTTGCATCGAGCGCCTATTGCGTGCCTGCCCCGACAGCCATGCCAGGGGGATAGAGTAGGAAGGAAGCCCCGGGTGGCATTCCGAGTGTAGCCCGTTCAGTGCGATAAGAAAAGCACTGTGGGAACTCAGTTTGTGAGGCGGTGGGAGCAGGAGTTTGGACGAGGGGTGGGTGCTTGGGGGCGGCATTCCATCTGTGTGTTTTCTGTTAGTAGTGTTTACTGAGCGCCTGTTTCGTGCCAGGCACTGTTCTAATAGCTTGAGACTACACCTGTGCACATTACACAAAAGGTCCACGTTCTCATTCTGATGAAGGAGGCCGACAGTAACTAACCAGCACATTGATAAAATGGTTTCGGATAATGCTAAATGCTATCAAGGAAAGAAAAGGTGTTATGCTAAGAACAACATGAGATGGAGTGGTAACACTTGAGCCGAGACCTAAATGACAGCGAGTTTTTATTCTGTGGGCCTCGTCTTCGTGCTACACTTCATCTCTTGCAGGTTCTAAAAACAGCCACTGAAAAACGCGGGAGCGGGGGGACTATTAAGTGCAGTTATCAGTTACCACACAGCTGTAGCACCGTATGATTTTCAGCTTGTGTAAAGGCTATAGCAACCGGTTTGTGAGAGCTATTGTTTGGTTTTAGGGCTCAATGTGATAGCAAAGCCCTAATCGGTTCAATAATGACACTGCTTCACAGAATAAGATATTACTATTACTGTGAATGTAAAGTTAGCCTTTAAAAAATAAGTTTTGTAAAGGTGCACTTTTAGGTGTTATCTATTCTTGAAGTGTTATTCTCCATAACGTTCTGCCATAAGTCCCTGAAAGTAGTGATAATGCCCTTACCTTTTGCTTTCAGCTTATTCCCTAATCACTTTTTATTTTATAATATGCTTATTTATATTTCTTACAGATCCTTATAAGCGATATCCTAATGGTATTTACACAGGTTGAGTATCTCTTATCCAAAATGCTTGGGCCCAGGAGTGTTTCGGAGTTTTTCAGATTTTGGAATATTTGTATACATGTGATGAGATACCTTGGGGATGGGACCCTAGTCTAAACCTGAAATTTATCTGTTTCATGTATACCTTATATATACAGCCTGAATTTAATTTTGTGTAATATTTTTAATAATTTTGTGCATGAAACAAAGTTTTGACTGTCTTTTGACTGACCAGTCACATGAGCTCAGGTGTGGAATTTTCCACTTGTGGCATCACGTGGTTGCTCAAAAAGTTTCAGATTTTTTTTTTTGAGACAGAGTCTCACTTTGTTGCCCAGGCTAGAGCGAGTGCTGTGGCATCGGCCTAGCTCACAGCAACCTCAAACTCCTGGGCTCCAGCAATCCTCCTGCCTCAGCCTCCCGAGTAGCTGGGACTACAGGCATGCGCCACCATGCCCGGCTAATATTTTCTATACATTTTTAGTTGTCCAGCTCATTTCTTTCTATTTTTAGTAGAGACGGGGTCTTGCTCTTGCTCACGCTGGTCTCGAACTCCTGACCTCAAGCAATCCTCCCGCCTCGGCCTCCCCGAGTGCTAGGATTACAGGTGAAAAGTTTCAGATTTTGGAGCATTTTGGATTTCAGATTTTTGGATTAGGGAATGCTTAACCTGTGTGCTTGAATTGCACAGGATGGTATGTGGCAAATATTTGTTCAAAATATCTATAATCAGTTCCCATCCAGGTCTCCATTTCTAGGAAAGTAAGAAATAACCCACGTTTTTAGAATGTGGTGAGATTTGCAAGGTATTTGCTATCATCTGGTGTTTTAACATAGTCTCTAGCTGTCCCTTCCCTTTTTTTATATTGTGAGTTATTAGGGAAGCTTGATTTTTTTTTTCCCCACAAATATCTGTTCGCTAGCTACTAGATCTTTTAAAAATTTTAATCAAAAAGATTGATGTTATTGAGATGCACTTCAGACGGGTCAGAAATATTCATCATTAGTTTAGTGTATTCTTTCTTGAAACCCTTAAAGTATAAATTGAGTTGAGGTCAGAGTTGGAAAAGTGTGTTTAGCAAAGCATCTGGTTTCCAAATAGTACAGATACATCTTGTTTCTTACCTTTTTTGTTTTTCTCTTTTTTCTTGTTTTCAGACAATGTCTCATTTATGCTTTTTTTCATCCACATTTTCTTTTTTTTAAAGTCCATCTAAGGGTTGCTTTTTGTCAATCTGAAATTCTGTTGTTTCCACCAGTCACTACCTTCCCCTTCACCATTGCTTATCAAGGGTATTTCTCTTTCAGGCTGTTTGTTGTTCTGGTTGTTTTGTTCCTCTGACTGCTTTGGAGCAGGTTTGTCCCCCTAGTCTACCTTTTAACTGTCTTTCTGCTCAGATGGTTTCCATTGTGTTAACTGATTTAGTATCACTGCTCTTCAGTTCTGGTCACGTTCTGCCTTGGTGTAATGGCTGGCAATACTTCCATAGCCATCTGTGTATATCATACAAATGCCCAAGATACATTATAGTTACTTATTTGTGTCATTTTGTTAGAGGAAATTATATTGTTCTTCCTTGCATCCAAACTCATGAGATACAGCTGAAAGCAATAAAACATGATAATTAGGATTCAATACATTTTAATAGGTCTATATAATTTGATTATGTCTGTCTATAAATATGTAAATATAACCATTTAGTTATAACCATGTATCTATTACTTTTAAAATTTTTTAAATTTATTTATTTATTTTTGAAACAGGGTCTTGCTTTTTTAACCAGGCTAGCATGCAGTGGCAACATCATAGCTCACTGCAACCTCCAACTCCTGGGCTGAAGCAATCCTTCTGCCTCAGCCTCCTGAGTAGCTAGGACTATATTCTTGTGCCATCATGCCTGGCTAATTTTTCTATTTTTTGTAGAGACGGGGTCTTGATCTTGCTAAGGCTGGTCTTGATATCCTGGCCTCAAGCAATCCTCCTGTGTCGGCCTCCCAGAGTGCTAGCATTACAGGTGTGAGCCACCGTGCTTGGCCTATCTATCACTACATACTAAATTATCCCAGAATTTAGCATCTTCAAAAAAAAAAAAGAATTTAGCATCTTAAAACAACAATCATTTACTATCCAGTTTCTGAGGATCAAGAATTGGGGAGTGGCTTAGCTGAGTGGTTTTGGCTGTGGATCTCTCACCAGGTTGCCGTCAAGGTGTCAGACAAATCTGTAGTTATCTCAAGGTCTAACTAGGGTAGGAGAAGCTGCTGCCAATGGAAGTAATTTTTGGCAGGCCTCAGTTCCTTCCTTGCTGAATTTTGGCCAGAGGTATCAGTTCCTCCCACCTTGGCCTCTTCATAGGACTATAACAGCATGTTTGTTAGCTTGTTTGCCCCAGAGCAAGAGGTACGGGAGAGCAGGTAAGTAAGAGACTGCTCACGATAGAAGCCTCAGTTCTTAGTAACAACTCTGAAGTGATATATTAGCCCTTTTCACATTCTCTTGGTCACAGACCAATCCTAGCACAGTGGAGAAGGGAACAATACAAGGGCGTGAATACCAGGAGGAGGGTATTATTGAAGACCGGCGCCTTGCAGGCCGACTGCCACAGCCCCCCTTCTGGCCTTCAGTGATTCATGTTCTTCCTACATGCAAAATATATTCAACCCCTCCCAAGGCCCCCAGAAGTATCATCCCATTACAGCAGCAGCTCAAAATCCAGAACCTCATCATCTAAATCAGGTGCAGATGTGGATGAGGCTTCTCTGGTGTAGTTCCTTAAGTATAGCCCCTTGAGTACAGTTAACTCTTGGTCTGAGAAACTCAAGAGACAAGTTACCTGCCCCATACATACCTAATATACAATGGCGGAACAGGCATAGACTAACTACTGTAGATATTCCTCTTCCAAAGGGAGGAAAGTGGAAGACACAAAGGAGTCAGTGGTTCATGGCAGTTCGGAAATTGAATGGCAAATGTTGGATGTTCTTGTTTAGGTCTGATGGCCTGAGATAATTCTCCATGGCTCTCTGCCCTGTCCTTTGGGCTCATGGTTCCGCCCTCTGAGTGATTCCCTAGAAAGCATGTGCTTTACACCTGATTAGTTTTCTCAGTCTACTTCCTGCTAATAGAATTTTGGGGGTTCAGAGACTTCATTTTGTCTTATTTTTAGTCCCTTTTAGTTTAGGCTGGCAATGATTCTGCATGTGTATTCTTCCTAAAAACTTAGTGGGTCTTAGGTGAATTTTACTGGCTTCTATTTCATTAGTTAAAAGCCACACCACCCACAAATCTCTGAAGTAAGCTGGTCTGTACTTTGGGTTTGTGCTGATACAGTTCTCTTAATTAAACTCTATTGTGTGATTAGTTGGATTTTGTGAGGCACGTCTTTTCATATTTCTTTTTTTTTAGAGACAGGGTCTGTGTTGCCCAGGCTACTGGTGCGATAATAGCTTACTGCAGCCTTGAACCTCTGAGCTGAAACAATCCTCCTGCCTCAGCCTCCTGAGTAGCTGGGACTACAGGCATGCACCACTACTCCCAGCTAATTTTTTTTTTTTTTTTTTTTACTTTTTGTAGAGATGAGGTCTTGCTGTGTTGCCCAGGCTGGTCTTGAACTCCTAGCTTCTAGAGATCCTCCTGCCTTGGCCTCCCAAAGTGCTCGGATTACAGGCATGAGCCAACACACCCATCTCCCTTTGTATTTCTTCATAGCATCTTTTGTTTGAATGAATAGTACCTTTGATCTTTCTGAGTCTCAAGATTTTATGGTGATACCCTTAACTTTATCTTTGGTCCATGTTTTCCTGGTAATGTCTTGGATTTGTTTTTTGCTCAATCTCCAAAGTTATTTCTTAATTTAACATTGTTTTACATCTGCAGAGGCTGAGAATTTTAAAAATCATCAAAAATTATCCTGGCTCCTTTTTGTTTAACAGCCCTTCTTTTAGTTTATTGCTTCTGTCACATGAACAGCAAGAAAAAACCAGGTGGCACTTTGAGCACTGGTTGAAAATCTTGATTACATCGCTGAGTTGATTAGATACATTTTTTTATACTCCACGTAACTGCAAGCAACAGTGTTGCTAAACTTTCTCCTCTGTGCAGCAGGGATTCCCTTCCAGTTTCCAATAACACTTTCCTCCATGTCCTCACCTGCATACTTATCAAAGACTATGAGGCTTCTGTTAACAGCTTTTTGAAGGCCCTTATAGGTTTTCATTTATACCCCTTAAAACCTGCTTGGTTCCAAAGCCACTGCCATGTTTTTGGTTTTTGTTATGGTAGCACTCCACTTCCAAGGACTAAAGTCTGTATTAGTAATCTAGTGCTGCATGACAAATTACCCCAATATTTAGAATTGTAAACCAACAAGCCTTTATTATTTCACACAGTTACTGAGAGGAGTCACGGAGTGCCTTAGCTAGGTGGTTCTGGCTCTGGGTCTGTCACCACTTTGTAGTCAAGCTGTTAGCTGGGGTTGTTGTCATCTCAAGGCTTGGATGGGCTGGAGAACCTGCTTCCATCTGCTCACTCATGGTTGCTTCAGACCTCAGTTCACTCAAGGGCATGAATATCAGGAGGTAGAGATCACTGGGTGCCATGTTGGAGGCTGGGTACCTCTGTTATTACCTGCCCTAGTTAATAATACCCTCACCCACTTATTTCCCCAAACCATAGATCTGGGGGGTCATCCTAGACTCCTGCTAACTCACTATTCCTACATCCTATCAATTAGCCATTGAGCCTTATAGATTCTGTGTCCTTAATGTTTCTCATATCAGTTCCTTCTTCCTCCTACTCACTGCTGCTGCTTTAAATGAAGCCCTCACTGTATCTCATCTGTGCTATTGCAGTAGACTCCTTGCTGGAGTCTCTTCCACGCTACCACCAGTCTTTCAAAAGTCAATCTAATCATGCTTTTGCCCAGCAGAGAAATCCTTCAGTGTAACTCCCCATTGCCTGCTGGTAGGACAGAGGGCAAATCCCTTGGCATGTTATGAGTTGGCCTCTTTCTACTTGTTCCATCGCCTCTCTTCCTGATAAGAACCTTATGCTTCATCCATATGGAACTACTTAAGAGTTTCCGAACTTGCCATGCTGTTTCACTCTCCACAGTCTCTGCCTAATGAACTCATCATTTCTGTGAAGCTTTAGCTGACCCTAAGTGGAGTTGTTACTTCCTTTCTGCCACCCCTGTACCTTGTACTTAAAACATCATTATATATTTATTTACACATCTGGTTTCTTTACTAGAAGAGGAAGTACTTATGGTAAGAATTGTGTTTTATTTATCTTTGTAACCCTGGTACTTACTATAGTGCCTGGCATAAAATGGGTGCCTGGTATTTGTTAAATTGAATTGAAGTTCACTATATGGTTAAGGAATCTTAAGACCAGCTTTTCACTAGAATATACTGGTAATGGCAGTTTGTGTTCAATTTTTGAGAATGTAAAAACCCTGAAAATGCTGTATCACATAGCAAAGCCAAGCAGCACGTAATTTTAAAATAAGGAAGAGGACTATCTATTATTGCAGACCCTCTGTGTTTCAGGATACTATGCCAGGTCCATTTTTTGCATGATCTCATGTAAATCTTTCCAACAGTTCCATGCTATAAATGGCTGTAAAATACCACTTTATAGGTGAGGCATCTGTAAAGTTTACATAAGGTGGCAAGAAAGTTTACATAAGTTGCCAAGCTCTCAGAACTAGTAAGTGGGAAAGAATTCAAACTCTGATTGGCTTGACTCCAAATGTCAGGTCACTCAGAGAATTTTAGATGATAGAATGTATATGACTTTTCATTGTGTTGGATCTGTGATTTGGAGCCTAGTTTATATTTGATCCCTACTTAACAGGTTGTTCCCGCCCCCCCACCCCCCCGCCCATGTACATGCAAACTTCCCAGTGTGTGTAACCTAATCCTGTAGTTGATATTTCTGTAGATTAATCAGCCCTTTAATAGTTTTGTTTTTCTTTTTTTATCTTTTGAAAATTTTTTGACTAAGCTTTTTTGTTTGTTTTTAAATGATGATATCTGGTGTCTGATATTTAGTATGCCTGGTATAAGGCAATTAATAATAAAGTGCAGTTTATATACAATTTTCATTTATGTTGAACAGGTTAAAATTAACAATCTCCTTTTTTTTTTTCCCTAGCTGATGAAGAATTTGATGAACTATGTTTTGAATTTGGTCTGGAACTTGATGAAATTGTATGTATTTGAAATATTTGTTTTTTTCTCAAATATTCTGTGTATAAGCTCATTTTTCAGGGGTTGATACTATTTTATCTTACTTTATAGTTAGACTAAGATGATATGTTTGTGGGCCATGGTGGTTTCCATGTTCAGGGGGCTGAGCTCCAGTTCTAAAAGTGTTTGCTGCTTTGATTAAAATCTCAAAAAGGAGTTTATGCTTCAGTCACCTCAAGTTATAAGGCTAATGCTGTGGAGATGTATAGAATGTGTTACATAACCCCAGAGTGAGAGTGAGCTCCCCCTTTTTGCAGGTTAACCACGGAAACGGACCTGGGAAGGTGTGGAAATGTTGCTTTGCCCAGAGTTGCACTCCCTCCATTACCTCCAGCTCCTCCTCTGCTCGTCTTTGCCCCCTCCTCCTTCCGTCATGCCTATTTAACTGGTGTGAATTCATTACTGCCTACAGTGATCTTGTAAAATCATCTCATATTTTCTGAGGAATTGCCTATAAAGATGATTATGAAGCAATTTCCTTGGCTTTTGATTGCATAATGATTAAACTATTTAAAAAATAGCAAGTTTGGGCTATATATTTTATTTATAAAGTATGTTATTAATAATGATTATATAATAAAGACATTGTACTTATGATTAAAAAGATAGTTTTCTGGTAGTTACTGTTAGGTTTTTTTCTAAGTTGTCTTTTTAATCTATTCAGTGTTTTATAACACTGCCTTAGGTATAAGTTTAAAAAATCTTCAGACTAACAAAATGTGCATTGTGTTGCCTTGTTTTCCTGCTGCTTCACTGATGTTACAGGAAGATAATCTTTATAGTCATGAGTATTCATACACTTGAGAAATTGGCTGAGATTTCTAGAGTTTGTAAGTTGCTGTTAGTATAACTACATCTCAAAATTATGTTTGAGGTTATGTGATATTGAAGAGCATTGGACTGGATATCAGAAAATTTGAGTTCTAGTTCTAACATTTACCATCTGTGTAACTATGGACAATTACTTTGCCTGTTTGGGCCTCATATTTTAGTCTCTCTGGGCCTCCTTTTCATTTCTGAAATAAGGGGTTTGGATTATATAATCTTTATAGATCCCTTCTGGCTCTGAAATTTATGTAGTTTTTGATTTTTGTAAGATTTTTTGTCAGGTAGCACTGACAAACCCAATCTTCACATATGGTCTCTGCATGAATTGAGACACTGACAGTGAAAGAAGAGTTAAGCTGCTGTGTTTTTTTGTTTTTTGCAGAAGAATTAGGTCATTTTTTTTACAATAGTCCCCCTTTATCTGCAGTTTTTTTTTTTTTGGTTTTTTTTTTTTTTTTTTTTTTTTTTTTTGAGACAGTCTCGCTCTGTTGCCCAGGCCAGAGTGCCGTGGCGTCAGCCTAGCTCACAGCAAGCTCAAACTCCTGGGCTCAAGTGATCCTCCTGCCTCAGCCTCCCGAGTAGCTGGGACTATAGGCATGCACCAGCACGCCTGGCTAATTTTTCCGATATGTATTTTTAGTTGTCCAGATAATTTCTTTCTATTTTTAGTAGAGACAGGGTCTCGCTCTTGCTCAGGCTGGTCTTAAACTCCTGACCTTGAGCGATCCTCCCGCCTCGGCCTCCCAGAGTGCTAGGCTTGATCACAGGCGTGAGCCACCACACCCGGCCTATCTGCAGTTTTGTTTCCACAGTTTCAATTATCCACTGGAAACTGTGGTCTGAAAATAGATGAGTATGGTACGATAAGCTATTTTGAGAGACACAACATTCCCATAACTTTTATTACAGTAAATTGTTATAATTATTATATTTTATTATTATTGTTAATCTCTTACTGTGCCTGATTTATAAATTAGACTTTATCACAGGAATGTGTATATAGGAAAAAACATAGTATATAAAGGATTTGGTACTATCTGAGGTTTCCAGCATCCACTGAGGGTCTTGGAACATATCCCCTGCAGATAAGGTAGGACTGCTGTGTTCAGATGCTTTCATTTCTCTGGTTACCATATTATCTCCCCTTCTTTATATAGGTCCCTCCTGAAATCTGCTATCCCCTATGAGGTGACTCTGCTTTCTTCACTAAAAAGCAATGATTTTATTGACACCTTTGATTGAACATTATTTAAATTCTAATTCATCCTTTGCTGCCTCTGTCTGCCTCTCCCCATCCCCCTCCTCTTTTTCCCCCTCCTGCTCCTTCCTTGTCCTCTTCCTCTTCTTTCTCATTTTTTTTATTTTCCTAATTGAAAAAATTTGTCTCCTAAGTTTCAAATGCCCAGGGTAGATGCTCTTTGGGGCCCAGCACCACCTTGCATGGTCCCCGCATTGTGTGAACCTCTGTGGTTCCTCAAGCGTGACTTAGACACATAATGCTCAGTGCCCAAAAGTGAATCCCTCCGCATACCGTGTAAGTGTACAATTCTTAACTCGGCAATAATTTGAATTGCTCATATCGTGGCAGTGGGAGAGCATCATATGAAACAAAAATCATTACATATTTTGACAGAAATCCATCAGTCATTTTAGCAGGTTGTTGTTGGTGGAAATAGTGGAATTCTGGTTAAGTGGGATTTGCAGATAATTAAAGGGTAACATTAGAATACAACTTTTCATCATTTTGATTGAAAATTTCTTAAATATATTTACAGTTCCCTGCTGTAATAAACTTAAGGAATAAAATTTTACCTGTTGGCAATGGTCATCTTAAGACAATCTGTTATTCTCTGCCATAATGTGGTGATTGAGGTATTCTAAGCTCTTTGCCACTGCATTAAAAATTATTATTCTACAGGTGTTTCTTTTCTCCCTCCTGGTTGTTTTCATTCTGCTGCACTGTTATACCTTTACTGTCACTAGATTATTTCCCATCGTACCTATTATCCCTTCTAATTTTTAATCACAGTTTCTGATGGTCTCTGAATGTTTTTTATTTGTTTTTATAATATAACTCTCGTTCTCATGTGGGCTTGGGTGCCCATGGAATTTAACTTTTGAGTCATTATCCTATAAGAAGTTGTATTTCTTTTATTTGGTGAATCATCTTTATTTTACTTTGTTGACATTTCTGTTGTTGCTTTATGTTCTTAGTAGTGTTTTCATTTTCTTTGAGATGGGAAAACTTTTTCTGTAAAGGATGAGATAGTAAATATTGTAGGCTTTGTAGGCTCTGTAGGCTCTGTTTCAAATCAACTGTTGCAATGTGTATATAACAATAGATAATGTGTAAATGATAGGTCTCTGTTACAATAAAATTTTATTTACAAAAACAGATATCAGGCATGATTTGGCCAGTGGGCCATTATTGGCTGACTTCTTGTTTTAAATGGATTCTGCTCTTCTGGAATAACTGAGAATGCCAGATGTCCTAACTCAGGGAAAGTTGGAACATTTTTATGTCTGCTGTGATTATATAATAACATTTAATATTTTTGTATTTTTGTTGTGGATATAATAAACTCATGTTTTTGTTGCAGAAAAGAATATGTATAATGTAGTTGCTATCTAATAGGGCTGACAATTTCTACTTTTTAAAAAGAGTTTAAATTTATTTAGTTTATTTTTTTTGGTTTGTTTTAGACTTCTGAGAAGGAAATAATAAGTAAGGAACAAGGTAATATAAAAGCACAGGGGGCCTCGGATGTTGTTCTTTACAAAATTGATGTCCCTGCCAATAGATATGATCTCTTGTGCCTGGAAGGATTGGTTCGAGGACTTCAGGTCTTCAAAGAAAGGTAAGGAAATATGTTCATTAAATACTTTGCTAAGCTGGATTTTTTTTTTCTTTTCTTGTCATTATCAGCAACCATGTTTAAGTTTCTAGAAAAAAAACTCATACAGGAACACAGCTTTAGGTCTGCATAGAGTGATGATTTGAGGATAAGATTCATGTGGATTGTACCCATTTGAAAATTTACCTGAATATTGAGCCATAGCCTGTCATTTTGGGAGCATTTGAAACTGGTGGTTAATGATTTTATGGCTTCTTAAAAAATTCTTTGCGTGATTTCCCTCAGTAACCTAATTGGAATAGGTAATTAATTCAATGGATTTGTTAAAGGTTGAGAGGAAAAGTAGGGATAGCGATACTTTATATGCTTTTACTTTAAGAATTTTAAAGAAGCTCAAGAGTGGAGCTTCCTAAGTGGAAAACTGAAGATCTTATGATGGCTATGTGATCTTGAGCAAGTTAGGTGGCCTCTCCTAATCTATAAAGAAGGTTTTTAAGACTGCTTCCAAGTCTTCATGTAATAAATACAGAAGATAATGAATACATAAAGTGGGAAAGTGGTGAAAAAAATAACACCTATCAAAAATAATTATTTTCGTTTTTGATTACTTATACATTATCTGGTCAATTGCGAAAGAATAAGAGTTTCTGGCTTAGGGGCTACATTCTGAAATTATGAGGCTTAAGATGAGTGATGGGTGTTGGTGAAATGACAACTGTTGGACATTTGATTAAGGATGGTTAAAATTTTGGAGTTGACACAGTTGGTTTCCTGTATGACAGTCAGATGATTATATTTGAGGATCAAGCATAACTCCTTAAAGTGTGTTTCCTAAAACTGCCTTATTGGAATCTGTATTTTTAACAGGCACCTCATTGTGAATTTTATGATCAGACAGAATTAGGAATGCCGCTTAAAATCTTTGCAACTTAAAGTGGACCAGCAACATCTGGATTACCTGAGATCTTATTAGAATTGCAGAATCTTAGCCTCCACCCAACACCTATTGAGTCAGAATCCATGGTTTAACAAACGCCCCAGTTGATTGAAGTTTGAGAGCCACTGCCTTAAAACAGTAGTTCCCAACTTCTCTTGATGATAAGAATTTGCTGGAGATGCCTTAAAATACACCATTGGCCAAGCCTTTGTCTTGACTTTTTTGATTCAGTAGGTCCAGATGGGACCAGGGAATCTGTATTTTTAATAAACCCTATTTTTTCTTAGAAGCTCAGGATCTTATGGTTGGAATGAAACTTAAAGGTTATCTAATGCAGCCCCTCAGCTTATGTTTAAATGCCCTTTAAACAATTGCTTAATTAATGGCTTTGTAGTCTCCGCTGAGACTCCAATGATAGGAAACACATTATGATGAAACATCCTCTGTCATTTTTGGACAACTTTAAATGTTAGAAAGTTTGTTAGTTTTTGTTTTTTAAAAATATTCAGCCCAAATTTGACTTGTTGTAACTCAACCCATTGTTCTAATTCTGTTCATTTTGTATACTTCCTATATACAGCACAGAGTATAATTTATTTATCAAATGTTTTGATTAATTATGAGTAAGTTCATTTTAAAATTATTTTAGGATGAAGGCTCCAGTGTATAAACGCCTAATGCCTGATGGAAAAATCCAGAAATTGATTATCACAGAGGAGGTAATAAGGATAAATTCTTATTTTCCTTTTGAAAAAAATCTCTTTCGTGTATGTGTTTGTATATATACATACATACATATATATATATATATGGTGGGGAGGAAAAAGAAACAAAGCAGACCCTTCTGCTAAGTGTGATTTTCTTTGATCATTTGCTAAAGTGGGTATATATTTAACCTCTAACTCTTAAAAATTGTCAATTTTTTTTTTTACCAAGAAATGAAAAAGGATAAAACATCTGTTTTTCATAAATCATTCTGGAAAATAGTATCCAAATACTTATTTATTTATTTATTTTTTTGAGACAGAGTCTTGCTTTGTTGCCCGGGCTAGAGTGCCATGGCGTCAGCCTAGCTCACAGCAACCTCAAACTCCTGGACTCAAGCAATCCTTCTGCCTCAGCCTCCCGAGTAGCTGGGACTACAGGCATGCGCCACCATGCCCAGCTAGTTTTTTATATATATATTTTTAGTTGTCCAGCTAATTTCTTTCTATTTTTAGTAGAGACAGGGTCTCACTCTTGCTCAGGCTGATCTTGAACTCCTGACCTTGAGTGATCCTCCTGCCTGGGCCTCCCAGAGTGCTAGGATTACAGGCGTGAGCCACCATGCCGGGCCCAAATATTTATTATAAAGCACATTTGAGTTATAATTGTTTAAACTGTAGCAGATTAGTAAAATTTCCAAAGATAAACTTTTTTGAGGATTATTTTAGTAAAAATATGAACTATGAACAAACTAAAGATTGTTTTTTCTCAATTATTTAGTACACTTTCAGAAATCTTACTAAAATGTAAACTCCATGAAGGTAGTGACTTTGTCTCTTATTCATCACTTAATTTTATTACTTGTTATTGAATAAATGAATATATACTCGTTTGAATGAAAATTTACGCCAGTGTCAAGAGTGCAGCTGCCTTTCTATAACGAGATGTTATTACAAAGAAAAGCGTGTTTACTATCTCTAATGATAATTGTGAATTTCAGACAGCTAAAGTACGCCCTTTTGCTGTAGCAGCAGTTCTCCGAAATATAAAGTTTACTAAAGATCGATATGACAGCTTCATTGAACTTCAAGAGAAATTACATCAGAACATTTGCAGGTTCGTAATTGCACCTTCTCGTCTTCTTTTCTCCTTGCCTTCCCCTCTTCCCTCCCCTTCCCTCTCCTTTCATCCCTTTCTCTCTCTTCTTCTTACCCTTTCTACCTTCCCTCCACCATCCATCTCTCCTTCTTTTCTTCCTCTGCAGACTTTTTTCAAAGCATTTCTAAATTAATAGGATGTTACAGTAATAAGACTTGAACTTTGCTTTACCAGGCAGATATATGTTACTGCTTATAAGTGGTATATGCATGGAGAAACAGGAGATCTACTTTGAATACTATATAGAGAAGAATTATCTAGAGACTTCTCTCTCTCTTTTTTTGGTTCAAATCAGTAGTGGATTATACTAAGTAATTTGGTGATTTGAAGTATCTATCATTTTAAAAATGAAAATAAAATTTTGGCTTGATTTTACTTTTGAATGAATATAGTTATAGACTGACAAAGTTGTAAATAACTGAATTTTCCTTATTCTGTCTTTACATTACTGTGTATCATTTCCTGCATAGCTCCCTTTAGTGTAGTGGTCTTCAAACCTATATATTAATAATCCCTGAGCACCTAAAGGTCAAGGAAGTTCCAGTAGGAGTCCTTGAACTAACTGTAGTATTTCAAAAATCCTAATGGAAACTATATATTTACTGATGATCAGAAACCTCAGGCTTTAGCTAACATTAAATTTCTTTGTGTTGGTCCTGAAATATATCAACATAAGTTATCTCATGTTGATCCAAAGGTATGATTGACAGTTATATATATGTCTTGAATAAAAATAGAAAAAATAATTTTTTATTTTTATTTTTTTGAGACAGGGTCTCACTGTTTGCCAAAGCTAGAATGGCGTCATCATAGCTCAGTGCAATCTCAAACTTCTGGGTTCGAGTGATCCTCTTGTCTTAGTCTCGTAAGTAGCTGGGACTATAGGAGTGCTGTTTATTGGCCACACCCAGAAATTTTTTTTTTTTTTTTTTTTTTTAGAGATAGGGTCTTGCTGTGTTGCTCTGTCTAGTCTTCAACTCCTGGTCTCAAGTGATCCTCCTGCCTTGGCCTCCCAAAGTGCTAGGATTATAGGCATGAGCCACTGAGCCTGGCCAGAATTTTTAGTTTTTAGTAGTTGTAGTTTAAAAACTGTAGAGACTAGGAGGGGATTCTGTGTATGGGATGGGCTTGAATAGAGGGAGAACTCTGGACATTTTCTTCTGGGGTGAAAAATGTTTAAAAATAAAAATCACCCGTGGTTACGCTTATGAGGTCTCTTTTTCCTGAAACATCTTTGCTCAGTAGAACATGTTTTCCAGATTCCAAATAACATTTATTCCCAGTCCTTATACATAAAAAGAGTCTATGTTGCCCTGCTATTATGTCATTATTAAATAAAACAGTACAAATTTAGTCTGGGTGTGGGCGCTCACGCCTATAATCCTAGCACTCTGGGAGGCCGAGGTGGGAGGATTGCTTGAGCTCAGGAGTTCAAGCCCAGCCTGAGCAAGAGCAAGACCCTGTCTCTATTAAAAGTAGAAAAATTAACTTGTAGTCCCAGCTACATGGGAGGCTGAGGCAGGAGGATTGCTTGAGCCCAGGAGTTGGAGGTTGCAGTGAGCCATGATGACACCACCACGCTCTACTTAGGGAGACAGAGCGAGACTCTGTCTCAAAAAATACAAATTTAAATATAATTTCAAAATTAAGGATAAGATTATTATTTCTGACAAGGATAGGTATAACTAGTAAGTGGTCGAGCCAGATCATCTATTCTGGACATACTTTATTTAAATCTATTTTAATCTAAGTCAGAAGGCATTTCCTCAATTAATTCAACTTTAAGCTCTGTTTTATTTGGTATTTCTGGAGATCATGAGCTTTCTCTTTTTCTTTTTCTTTCTTTTTCTTTTTTTGACAGAGTCTCGCTCTGTTTCCCCAGCTAGAGTGCAGTAGCGTCTTCGTAGCTTATTGTACTCTCAAACTCCTGGGCTCAAGCAATCCTCCTATCTCAGCTTCCTAGTAGGTTGGACTACAGGCATGTGCCAGCACACCCAGCTAATTTTTCTAATTTTTTGTAGAGACAGGGTCTGGCTCTTGCTCAGGCTGGTCTTGAACTCCTGACCTCAAGCCATCCTCTCGCCTCAGCTTCCTGCTCAGCCTCCCAAACTGTTAGGATTACAGGTGTGAGCCACTGTGCCCAGCCTCAATGAGCTTTTTCTAAGGGGAAGAATAGAACATGTCCTCATACTCTGGTGTGCCAGAGTCCTTTCCTGTCAGTAAATCCTAATTAATCTTTTTAGTGAGCTTTGTAAATTTATGTTTTTCAAAGAATATATCAATTTGTCTAAGCTATTACATTTATTGGCATGAAGTTCATCACGTTTGCTTATTATCCTTTTAATATTTGTGGTATCTGTAATGTCACCTCTTTCATTCCTGTATCTTTTCTCTTTTTTTCCCCTCGATCAGTGTGGCTAGAAGTTTATCAGTTTTATTGATCTTTCAAAGAACTGTTTTTGGTTTCATTGATTTTTCTCTACTTTTTGTAATTGATAAAATTGTGCTCTTTATAGGGCTAATGAGTCCCTACTGCTAAGGCAAGACCCTTGTGCCTACTCTATCCATTGCCACACGGACAATGAAGTTTTCAGTCTGTATGAGCATGAGCACCGTTCTGTCTAATTCTCTTGGGCATTTCTTTCCCTGACCTTTGGTAGTTTCCTCACCTGCATGTATGGATCAGTACTCAGCTCAACCAGGGAGCTATCCTACCATAGGGTAGCTACTCCCTACTTCAGGGAGACCCTCTGCATATCTCTAGAATTCTCTCTCTGTGTAGCTCTCTGCTGCTCCCCAGTACTCCGAATGTCTTGGCCTCCACAGACTCTCATCTTGTCTCTTGCACTGGGCTCCAACCAGGTCTCCTTTCCTGCCCTGCAGTCATATATTTTGCTCTTTTTTGGGTTGTTTCAGAACAGAGTAAATTTAGTCTCTGTTACTCTATCTTGGCTGGAAGCGCCCGTGAATCTTTTGCTTCAGTTATTTCACTTTCCATCTCTAGAATCCATTTGGTTCCTTTTTGACAGTTTCTCTTTTTCTGCTATTTGTTCATCTATTCATTATGTGTATATTTTCCCTGTAAATCTTAAACTTTTTTCGTAGTAGCAGCTTTAAAATCTGGCAGGAATGTCAAAATTCGGGACATGTTAGTGTTGGTTTCTATGGACTGGTTTTGTCTGGAGTATGAGTCAGATTTTCACGTTTCTTCTCTTGGCCACTGCCTTTTGATGGGTATAGGATATTAGAGAAAACCCATTTGATTTTGTTACGTTTCTCTGAAGAGTGGTTTTTGTTCTTGTGGGCAAAGACTCTTGAATGCTTAGCTAGATTCAGACTCTAAACACTTGTCTAGACTAGATCTCTGCAAGTGGCAGCAGCTCAATTTTCTCCTCAATGCTTTTTGCTTTCAGTTGCTGCTTTTTTTATGGGAGGGGGAATTTGAAATTTTTACCATTATGTTAGATAAAATCTTGATTTCTGACTATTTTTATCTTTATTTGGAATATTAATCTTTTTTCTATACATATGTCATATACTTTTTCTATCAGTGTATATTTTGTCTTCTGACATTTGGGATCTTTTGGATATGTAAGGTTTTCAATTTGGATATAATTAATTTTATCAGTTTTCCTATATAACTTTTGGGTTTTGTGACCTACTTAAGAAGTGGTGTCCTACTCAGCAATTTTAAGCATGTTTTCCTATATTTTCTTTGAATAATCTTAAAGGTGTTTTATTGTATGTCTGCATGTATGTTTGTCTTTTGTTTTTTAAAATGCTTAGCTGTTTGTTTTATCTAGAATTTTTTTTGTGTGATTGGTTTGAAGTTGAAATTTTAATGATGTTTTGAAGTACAGTTTCAAGATTAAGGGAGTAATGTTAACATCTACGAAAACACTTTCTTACCTGTGGATTTTGTCAATCGTTAATTTATTTAAATCTGTTGAAGCATTTATATTTCATCCTATGATAGTTCTAGATTTATTATCTTCTATAAGCATTTGAATAAAGTCAAACTCCCTTTTTACTTGTCAGCAGTTCTGTTCAATCATATTTATTAAATTTCTAGTTCACCAGTCTTGGTGGTTGAGCATAATTTAATATCATGCATTTTATGTGCACATACATTTTAAAACTATTTTAAGGAATCTTAAGAATGCAAATTTTGACCAAATTGCTCTTTTTAAATTGGTTATTAGAAAGCTTAGAGCCAAATTTGTGACCCTCCCTAGTAAAACTTAGCCCTTTATATTCTAATTTAGAGTTAATATTTCCTGGCTCTGTTAAATATCCCTACTCCTATTTTGTAGCTTACTGTAAATTCCTGAAATTATCTTAAATCCTTTGTGGATAAACTGTAGAACAACTGACATGAATAGCTTTTGAACTTTCCTTACACATTAAACTTTAAACGTAATTCATAGCTTTTAAATTTTTTCCATTACTAAAATAATGCAGCTATGTGACAGAAAATTTAGGAAAATACAGAAAAGCCCCAAACACAGCAATTTGGTAGTTTATTTTAATTTTTGTTAGTTTATTTTAATTTAATCAAAAATCTATGTTTACTTGAGGATACCAAGAAGAAATAGGTTAAAAGAAGGTAAAGGAAATGCTGACTTTGAAGATACTCTAGTAACAGTACTTGGGAAAGCATAATGGCAAGGAATTTTCTTCAGCTACTGAAATAATGTTCTAAGTAGCTTTATAATTTTTCACTACTTTTAATGGTTGTGAGAATTTATTCATTATACTTCATTAAAGATGACATATAGTAGCAATAAGTTGTTTTAGGAAAGTGTCTAAAATAATTTTTAAGAACATGTAGTCCAGGTGAGGTGGCTCACGCCTATGTAGTACTTTGGGAGGCCGGGGCTGGAGGATCACTTGAGGCCAGGAGTTTAAGACCAGCCTGAGCAACAAGCAAGGCCCCCATCTTTATAAAAAATAAAAAATTAACTGGGTGCACACCTACAGTCCCAGGTACTCAGAAGGCTGAGGCAGGAGGATCACTTGAACCCAGGAGTTTGAGGGTGTAGTGAGCTATGATGATGCCACTGCATTCAAGGTCAGGGCAACACAGTGAGACTCTGTCTCAAAAAAAAAAAAAAAAAAAAAGTTAGTCTATCTTATCTTTAGAATTTCTGCTTTGGAATATTCAAATCTCTTTTTCTCCTTCTCTTCCTTTTCATCCTCCCTCCTTCTCTCCCCCTCCCTCTCAACGATTAGGAAAAGAGCATTAGTTGCTATTGGCACCCATGATTTGGACACTTTGTCAGGCCCGTTTACTTATACTGCGAAACGTCCTTCAGACATCAAATTCAAACCTCTAAATAAGACCAAGGAGTATACAGCCTGTGAACTGATGAACATGTACAAGGTAAATAGTCTTTTTTATTATACAATAACTTTGTAAAAGTTATAAATTTCTTCATGGTCAAGTCTCGGAATTAAGGAAATCTAATGAGTACTTTTTTAAAAAATAGTAGCATCTGAGCTCCAACCCAGAAGTACTGATTCATTTGATCTAGAGTGGGGCCTGGACATAGTTCTGTTTTGCTTATTGTTACTTTTTTAACCTCTGGGATGATTTTAATGTACTGCTTGGATTGAGAACCACTCAAGTAGACCATACCAAAATGTAGTCTTTATGTTTGAGTGTAATTGAAACTAATGCAATCATAAGGAACAGTAAGTTTTAGATAGTTTTTTTTGTGGGAAATACTGTTACAGACTGTCTCCCTCCAACTATTAGCATTTTAGAGTACAACAGTGAAAATGAATTCAGTAATCATTAAAATTGCATATAACACATAGAAATAGTATTTTGGGAAAAGCAGCTGTTATCTTTGGTTTGATTTGCAAGTGATTTCTTCCTATTTATCTAGTTTTGTGATGGTTCGTGTTTTGTTTGAGATGTTTTGGGTACATCCATTCAAATCTATTTTCACTCTTGAAAAATTACTAAGTTGTGTTCTTATCTCTTCCCAGTAGAAGATGAGGTTGTATAAAGATGTTGAGATAGTAATTTATGTTAGACAATCTTATAAATTTAGAGCTTTCTGTAATTTGGGACTGTTTTAATGTTTTTCCCTTTTTTTAATATTAGGTTGTATGTAAACTAATTATAGTGATAGAAATAAAAAACTAATTTTATTTGACTTAATTTTTTTTCAGACTGACAACCAACTTAAACATTATTTACATATCATTGAAAATAAACCCTTGTACCCAGTTATCTATGATAGCAATGGTGTCCTTCTTTCAATGCCTCCGATCATCAATGGTGAGTTATTTTATAAGCATCCTGAATTTTTGCTGTTCCATCTTATTCTTCAGTATTTCTGTAGAATTCTCAATAGACTTGGCTGAATCAAATCAAATAAATGTTAATCTGAGAATCTCAGGTCTTTTGTAGATTTTAATAGTTTTTTTCCTTTATTCAACATTTTACTGGTGAATTTTATGTAATTTATATGTTTATAAATATTTATACATTTATAAATATTTCCTAATGCCAATCTTTGGTTTCTGTTCTGTTCCTCCAAAGGCATTCGATGTCTTGGTTTTAGCAGGTACTTCACTTGGTTAAACTCAAAGTCAGACTCTAACCTCTGTCTTGCTGTAGTTTTATTGTTAAACTAAAACTTTTCACCTAAATTTTCCCTTTAATTTCTTTCCGAAGGCTGTTTTTATGAGGCAATTCAAATGTAGTTACAAAATTTGATGATATCTAAGCCATAGATGTTTGCCTTTCTGGAGGTGAGAAGGAGGCTTAGCTGATTTCCGATGGGAAGGAGAAGCTTCTCCTTCTGGAGATCTTGGACTATAGTACTTAAAGCAGTTAAGAACATGGGTTAACAAAACCTAGACCCAAATCTTAACCTTGCCGCTTGTGATCATGGTTAAGTAGCTCAGTCTCTTTGAATCTTAGTTTCTTGCCAGCGGTTACATTATGGGGTGAAGATTAGATGAGGCAACCTATGTTAAGTACTTAGCATAGCACCTGACACATTATATGCACTCAGTAAAGGTTTGTTACTATTTTTATCTTTATTCTCCAACTTGCAATGGGGTCTTAAAATAAAAGTTGTATATCCCCTTACTTCTAAGGTGTTAGTTTATATTGCATTCCAAATTTAAAATGTAGTTTCTATTTTGTTGGGCTTTATAGTGTCCACTTATATTTCTGAAACTGGTTGTTTTGTGTTCATTGCAGGGCATCATTCCAAAATAACAGTAAATACTAGAAATGTATTTATTGAATGCACAGGAACTGACTTTACTAAGGTAAATAAAACTTTTATTCTATTTTTATACTATCACATGGGATAGATTTTACTTCTGGGCCAGGACTATATGGTTAAAATCTAAAATATGTTCATTTTGTAGGTGGGAACATATTTTAGAAATTTAGAAAATTAAAAGATACAGATATTCTGTACTTTAGTTATGGTGCTTTCATTAATTCAACAAATGGTTAATGAGCACCTAATGTCTTTCCAGTGCCAGGAATTTAATAGTTACATGTTTCTCGACTTCAGAGAACGCCTACTCTAGTGGGAGAGTTAGCCATATATGTAACTGTAAAACAAAGAGTAGAATAATACTGTAACAAGATCTGTATAAATCATTTATCTTAGCTTAATTTAAATGCTGAATAATTTGGTACCTTTGTATACTTAGTAAGTTTTTTTTTTTTTAAATGAACTGGCTATAAATAAGCTTTATTTGGCAAATTGATAAAGGGTTTATGCACACAAAGATATCTAGAATATGTAGAATACTAGTTGTTCACTCACTTCTAGTACTACATTTATTGGACTGGATTGCAATGAAAGCCTTTTTCTATGGCACATGACTTCATTACACATGTTAAGTGAGGCATAGAGGGAGGTCACAGTTAAGCAAATTAAGAAAGGTAAACCTGTATGGCAGGAGAAGGCTGGAGTAGGGCAGATAAATGGCATTGATGGTCATCTTACTGGAGTAGAGACCATTGTAAGGTGTTTCATTTATAGCTTCTATGTGCCGTACTTGCCTTCAGAAATATCGTCAGGGTGATATTGCTTTTACTATTTTAAAAAAATAGAGTACAGCGGTGTCATTGTAGCTCACGGCAACCTCAAACTCCTGGCCTCAAGCCTTCCTCCCTCCTTAGCCTCCTGAGTAGCTGGGACTATATGCACACGCCACATCACCCAGCTAATTTTTCATTTTTTTTTTTTTTTTTTTTGTTGGTAGTAGAAGTGGGATCTTGCTCTTGCTGAGGCTGGTCTCGAACTCCTGAGCTCAAGCAGTCCTCCTGCTTTGGCCTCCTAGAGTGTTAGCATTACAGGTGTGAGCTACCATGCCTGGCCAAAAAATTTTTTAAAAATTTTAATTCATGCATTTACAGACCTTGATGTCTTTCCTGAATCCTATATATAAGAGCAAAGCATATATCCCCAAAAGGTTACTGTATTTATAAGATTTTTTTTCAATTAGAAAAATTATTTAACCTTTATGTCCCTTACTAGGTACCAGGCACTGCTCTACATGTTTTATATATATTAATGCATTTAATCCTCATCATAACCAAATAAGATAGGAACATTTATTATCTCCGCTTAACAGAAAAGAAAAGTAGCTTGCCCAAAGTCATACTCCTACTAAGTGGTTGAGCTAGGATTCAAGAAGTCTGGCTTCAGAGACTTACGAGATTGAT
>RJWJ010020128.1:0-29402 GCA_004363605.1 Indri indri | reverse complement strand
GTGCCCAGACAGAGCAGGTTGATAAGCCACAATCAATCAAGATTCTCTTTAATGAATGAAAACCAAACAGGGCTGTAATTTCACTGTACTTTCTTCCACCCTGTTTTCTAGTTCTACATTCTGTAACAACATTAAAAATGTCCTGCATTTACTGAGGGTTCGTTTTGTGCCAGGCTCGCTTCTGAGTGCCTCAGGTGTATTAATAATTTTAATGCTTGCAATAATCCTATGAGGTAGGTGTTAGTGCTATCCCCACTTCACAGATGAGGAAAATGAGGCCCAGGGAGGTGAGTAGTGACTCCAAGGTCACTCAGGGTCAGTAGAGACCCAAGTGCCCAGTTCTGGAGCCTTTATGTATATTGCTCTAGAGACAGATTGTTCCCTCTGCTGTCCATAAAGAAAGCTGCTCTGACTCTCCCCTCACCCTCCTCTCTAAGTGTGTTTTCCTAAAATGTGGTGCACCAGGGGCAAGCTACCTGCACACAGTTGTCGGCCATGAGTAGTGCTGTCAGGACCGGGCAGTGACCAGGGGGTCCGGGGAGGCCACACAGTGTGAAGGCGGTATACCAAGGGCAGATGTATGGACTCCGGGTGAGCTGAAGTCCTGAAGACCTGCTAAGGGGACTCACCTCACTTTCAGAACAGTGAGAGATCTGCATTGGTGACCCTGGACAGAGCCATGGCCAAGACCTCTTCATTCCTAAGCTGGCCTTCCCAGGAGGGCCTTGCCTGAGCCCCCCAAAACCCCAGTCCTTGCTTTTCCAGAGCCCCCATCATTCTCTCCATGCCTGTCACTGGATCACCCTTCCCCAGTCTCTGCACCATGAAGGCAAGGTCTGCCTTGAAGCTCCATGTGCTTAAAAGTGCCACAGTGCCTGTATACACACAGCTTCCACGACCTGCAGTTGTGAAGCTGAGCATTTCAGAGTCACACCAAATGCAGTACAATGACTGAGATCACTGGAATCATGGGTGGCAGTGGTTGTGGTAGGAAGTCAGTGCAGAGAAGTCATCTACAGTGCTGGGCACATGGTGTCTGCATGTGCTGCGGGTTGGCGGTGGTGTCTATGTTATCTATATTGCCTTGTCTGTGTGTTTGGGTGTATATTGGGGGTATGAGTGTGAGTGTGTGTGTTGAGTACATGCCATGTGTTCATTGTGTGCACATCACGTATGTGTTCTCACAGTGCGACAGGCACTACATTAAACACTCCCCACCCTCTCTCTCTGCTGATCATGAAGACAACCTTATGAGGCAAGTACTCGATACTCCCCTTAGCAATAAGGAAACAGAGGAACAGAGAGATTAAGCAATGCGTCCAAGCTCGTGCAGCTCATAAGGAACTGACTTAACTCAGGTCTGGTTGACTCTGAAACCCTAGTCTCTAAGCCAGTGGTTCTCAAACGTTTGCATCTGAATCCCCTTGAGGTTCCACTTTAGTAGGTCTGGCTGGGACTGGAGATGTAGCTTTCGTAACAAAGGGATCCTGGTACTGATGGTCTGAGGACTCTAATATCTTCTCTCTAATCCTTAGATCGAAAGAATGGGGAGGGGGTTGGTACCAAAGCAGATGGTTTTGGATTACTGAACTCAAAGTGGACTAAGGATGGTTACTAGCAAAATCAACATGGAGTTATAAAAGTGATACTTTAAATGTGAGCTCTTCTTCCCCATCGATTTACTGGGTGTTTGGTTATGGTGAATCCTGTGCTACTACAAAGGAAAAGGCAGCTTCGCACCAAGAAGCAGTGTTTGTGTTTACAAGTTTCAGAGCATGATCCTGTTAGTCTTGAACAATAGGATGGTAAGATGCATCTTCCAAGGAGAAAAGAATATTCTCCATGCATTAGATATTTTTCTTCTAAATATTAATTCCCCAGAAAAACACTGTCCCAGTTATTCTGCCAGTACATGCTGGAGCTGGAAAACCCAGGTCTTTTGGCTCCTGGGTGGGGGCTCTTCCCCTGAATGGCATCAGTGTCCCCTGCGAATCACAGCCCACACCACGCACTGCAGTAGCTTTCCCAGAACCGTGCGGCGTGATGAACGGAAACGCCAGCAGTGTGTGGCATGTGGCAGGCGAGCCATGTTGGGGCACATTGTTCTCGCTCTCTCTTTGTCCCTCTTTCTGAATATTCTCCCTGCTAGACTCGGAGATCAGGAGAGGGACCTGGGGTATTTGAAAGCCAGCAACCACAAGCAAGGATTCAGAGGGCTTTGCCAGCTCTGCAGTTTTCTGAGGATTTGGGCTGAGTGGAGTGATGAGTAAATGAGGAGGATGGAGCAGCGGCCGTTTGATGTGCTCATGATGGAAGCACTGGGTGGTTCTCTGTGCCAGCCCTTCCATCCAGATTTTTCTGGAAGTGCTTTGAGATGGAAATCCAGCGGCTCGGCGGGTTAGGCAGGGCCAGGGTGTGCCTCAATGGCTCTCCCATTAGGGAAGTGGGTTTTCAGCACATTTTGTGAGCCAAGCCTTTCCAGGTTTGCCAGATTGAAATTCTGTCTTGTGGAATTTATAGAGGTTGGTTCCTAGGATCTGCTACATTTTAATTTGGAATGCAGCCTGCTGCGTCTTCAGAAATGTTTCCCCGGATGGAACCCTTGCCAGGACTGTGATGCAGTTAAGGCCTAGTTAATCCCTCACACTCTTATTCGTGGGAGATGGCCTAGCATGGCCTTGTTAATTGCATGGAGGGTCTGAACCACAGGGTGATCTATTCTGTGAAGCATCTTGGGGGCAGAAAGAAGAGGGCTTTGAAAGGAGACCTAGGTGCTAGATGCAAACCACCACTTGCCAGCTGGGAGAGCCCAAGTGTTCTCTTATGTCCTCCCACTTCCTTTCTCATTCTCCCCCTCCCAGAGGTCATGCCAGCCACTGAGAACTTTCCAGGTGCTGGGTGCATGGCAAGCAATGACCTATCCTATTGGGGATCCCACTAAGTAGCTTGCATTGTCCCTACTACACATGATGGCAAACTGAGGCTTGGGAGAAGGGAGGAGGCTTACCCAAGGGCACACCACTAAAACATTCTAGAGTTGGAAAGTGGCTCCAGGTCAGAGCTTCTCTGATCCTTTTTCCTTAACTGAAAAATGGGGCAAGAATCTTTATCACAAAATGCTTGTCGGAAAAAAATCAGGCAACTTATATGAAATACTTCATGCAGTAATAAGAATATAGCAGGTGCTCAACATAAGTCAGTTTCGTTGCCTTCCTGCACATTCGTGGTATCTGTATGATTTCATATTCTCAGAAAACCTGCCCTGCTTTAAATGTCCTTCTTGATTTGTTTCTTGTCCCAGATGTGGACTATTTTAATTTTGTTCCCTTTCATCTTTCCCACTCAACTCTCTTACTGTTGGCCCTCGGGTCTCCTGGCTTAGAAAATTATCAGCAGCACCTGTTGGGCTTTGTGCCCTATGCTTGATAGAACATTCTTTTGTCCTAGTCGCTCCAGCACCTCCACTCTTTAGAGATTGCACTTAAAATATCAATGATAAAATCATTTTCAATTATTAATGGTAGCCTATTTACCGAGCATTTACTATATGCCAGTGACCATGCATAATGCTCAGTGTGATGTATTCATTTAATGCTATTACCAGTCCTCCTGTTACAGATGAGAGCATCGAGATTAAGAGCAGTAGAGTGACTTGCTCAAGGTCACACAGCTGGAAAGTGGGAGAGCAGGGATTCTATGCCAGTAGCCATGAAGGATGTGCTCTTAGCTGGGGTGTTGTTGTCTGCATAGTACTTATATGTAGGAGGGGGCAGTGGACCAGCCAGGCTTTGGAGTTAGGATACCTGGGTCTGAGTCCCAGTCCTCCCAGGTGTGAGCTGTGTGACATTAAGCAAGTCATTTTGTCTCTATGTGTCTTCTTCTATAAAAGGAACCCTCAGTGGTGATATGCAGTGGACACATACTACTCCCTGGGTCCTGTTGGTCAGATATTCTTGTCCAGCTGAACACCATTGGCTTCCTGTTTTAGAAGCCAGGTTCTCCATGTTTGGCTGATGTGATATCAGGTTTTTAATTTCTCTCTTGTTTTTCAGGTAATGAACCAAAAGGATCATGTCTGAAGTACAAGGAACGGTGGAATTTTCTGTAGAGCTACATAAGTTTTATAATGTGGATCTTTTTCAGAGAGGGTAAGCATTCTTCACAATGTATTTTGTGTGTGTGTGTGTGTGTGTGTGTGTGTGTGTGTGTGTGTGTGTGTTTATTTTCCTGGGAGGAGGTGGATATGGGGAGGGCAGGTTATAGGAAATTTGAGATTAACGAGGAAAGGATTTTCATTATGTTTTCTTGCCAAGTTGAAAATTCAAACCTTTAGTGCATCTGAAAATAAACCATATATTGACAGACTAGAAAATGCTAATTTATTTCCTTCCTCCTGTACTCTCTTGTATCTTCTCTCTTCTCAATTGCTCTTTCCATGAAATATGTGTATTTTAAAGGAAAGTGAATTTATGGGAAATGAAGCTTGCCTGCATAGCTCTGATAAAAAAATGTCTGTACGCTCAGTATTGATGGGGGCCATCCATTTCCCCAAACGACATATTATCCAACTTGTGCCTAGATATTTTGAAGACTGAGAATGTTGGCATTTGCAAACATCATCTTTAAATGCATAGTTAAAATTTAGTTGTTTCTATTGTTTTGAAGATGTATTCTGAATTTGCCATTTTATGTGCATGATCTCAGTAAATCCTCATGATAAATTAAACTTTCAGAATCATTGTAAATAATGAAGATAGGAAATGGTTATATTAATATTATGCAACTAAATGCAAACTCGAACCACATGTACTCACAGTGGCTGCTACTACTTCTACCATGTTACTGATAAGGAAACCGAAGTTCATGGAAACTGACCTTGTTATGTGCCCAAATTAAGAGAGAAAATTAGTGACCAAAACAAGGGGTATTTATCAGTTTGCTTTTGCTGCATAACAAAGTACCCTAAAACTTAGTGGCTTAAAGCAACAACTTTCAGTTAGCTCCTGATTCTGAGTAGGCAATTTGGACTGGGCTCAGCTGGGTGATTCTACTGGAGTGGACCAGGCTTGGCAGATCTCAGATGGGCTTGCTCACAGGCCTGGGCCCTCATCTGGGGGGCTGTAGTTCTTCTCCCTGTGATTTCTGATCCTCCACAGGGCTAGGTTCCTGGGCTTGGTACCCAGTTAGCTTCCAACAACAAGAGTGGACACACGCAAAACCTCTTGATGCCCAGCTTTGGAAATTGCATAACGTTGTTTTGAATGAATAGTACTGGTCAAAGCAAGTTACAAGACCAGTCCAAATTCGGGGTGGAGAAATAGATTTCATCTCTTGATGGAAGAGTGAAAATTCATGCACATTTTTATAATCTACCATCAAGGTCAGACTCCAGTTTTAAAAGGATAGCTCTGAAATTAATGTTTCAAATGCCTCTTGGGTGCCATGGCCCCTTCTTATTTGAGGGTGGAATTTAGTGGACCTGAGTGGTTTTAGCAGGTGACCTAAACCAGGGAGTAAGAGGAATGGGAAATGATTCTGGGGCCAGCTTTATGTTCCAGGGAAGGAGGCGCATGAAGGATTCTGGTCAGGATTCAGGCACTGGGCTTTGATGAGGCAGAGCTCTGTGCATCCTCCTGGAAGTTGTATTACTATGTGCCCACTTCTCCTCATTCCATTAGAAGTTACCTGATACAGTGATGAGAGCCCAGGTCTTGGGCTCCCCTACTGCTTGCGGGCGTTCCTTTGGCATACCACGCCACTCTGCTCTTCAGGCTCCACAATTTGCAAGAAAAGGATGTAGTTTTAATAATGTCATGTGTCCTTCATGGTGTTAGATACTTTTCTATTCATCATCTCCTGACTCTTTATAACCAACCATAGAAGTGAGCATTATTATCTTCATTTAGAGGTAACTTGAGATCAGGAAAGTAGAAGAGTACAGGGCTTTAACATAGCCAAGGGAGGAGCTGAAGCTAAAGCTTTCTCACTCAAAATTGTGTATTCTTTTCTATTATTTAAGGTTGGTCTCCAAAGTGGACTGCATTCTCCCCAGGATTTATAAGAGAGCCATCAGGATATGGGAAGAAATATTAGATCTTTTATTTACAATTGCTTTGGCCAAATAGGTTAAAAGAAATCAAGGTTCACTAATAGTTAGAATCCAGATTGACCCTGAAAACCTTGCTTTGTCCATACGGCAGTTCCATTGAGTAACTCAGGTGTGGGGAAAGAACAAAGAGAAAGTCCACAGCACAAATAGGCCGATATCACCGTTACATCGCAAAATACTGCAGCATGTGACTGGACAGTTATGTACACCGATCAATTGTTTTCAATTTTTAACTACACGAACACTCATAGAACTCTCAAAGAATCATGAATCAAAGGTAGTATTAGTAATGGGAAAATACCAAATACCAGGAAATGCCACAACCACACTTATCCTACTTCTTGCAAAAGCCTGTTGCTATGCACCTTGAGATTATAGATCACAAGCTAATCATATCCAACAAATAAGTAAGCTGGAAGACTTGGTCTTATTCAGAAAGCTGTTTGGTATACAGATTTGTAAGCTTAATTCTTCACAACACATCTCATACTCACTCTGTGTTGTACTTTGAGATATTGACTGAGTCTTGTATGAAATCATCACCATGAGCAACACATTCCAAAGTGACGCATCCCAAACATGAATAGACCCCTGAGAAGGTATAAAGGAGGTTGAAAAATGAGTACAGAAATCATGACTTTTTTAGTAAGCCTATGATACTCTTCTTTCTAGCTCTGTATGTTTTAGGGAAACATTTTGTTTAGATATGTTCACCACTAAAGTCTAATATTGAATTGGCTTCCAGATTTTATAAGTATATATTATATATAATAATAATATATGTTATATATAATATATATGATATATAATATATATTATATATATTATATAGATAGACATGTGTTTTATCTATCTATATAATACAAAAATGAGAACAAAAATGTTATGTGATTCATTAATACAAAAATATCTATTTTTAAAACATGAATTATTGTACTTTTGTCATTTAAAACACTTTTTTCTATATAATGTATAACATATATGAGTAGAACTGTACATATTTATTATTTATAAATAAACATATATATATATTGGGGTTACATGCTCAAAAACGTTTTTACTGATAAACACGCAAATCATTAACATTTGGAGACTACTCATCCAGTAGATCAGGAGTACTTTCACAGGCTTTCAGCTCTTAATGCTGGCATTTCATGGTTTCAAGGAGTGTATGCCTTCAGGCACATAGTTGAGATGTGGATGAGGGCATAATCTCATGACTATACATGCTTGAGGGTAGCTTGATTGCAGCCATGTCTATGGACAGGTCTGGGCGTGGTTTGGGTGGAGTGATGTGGACCTCTCAGGTGGATGGAGTGAGTTCTAGGCTGTCTAAGGTCTGATGGGCAATAAGCCCCTGAGCCCCTGTATCCTGCCTTCAGAGAGCCGTGGGTGGGGTGCGTGTGATGCTGACCAGGATTCTGCATTTGCTGGGGAAGTTCCTGGCAGATATGATCCCTGGTGCTCAAGGATTTTTCTGCTCTGAATCCCGCAGAAGCTGTGCTTAGAGTGAAATGTAATTACTTTTCCCAGCATGTGCTCCCTAGGGAAGGGTTGGCTGCAGTCCAGGCCTGGTGGGAAAGTGGGGCCCTGGTGTAGTTTGTGAAAGAAAGCAAATGATCTCCTCATGTCAGTAAGAGAAGAAATGTAGGGTTTGGGGAAGCTGGTCCTTTTTTAGGGGACTCAAGGGTATATGATTAAATGTATGCTCTATAGGGTCCTTGGGATGGTAAAAATTCGGGTTGGAGACTGAGAGTAGCCTTCCTCAGACTGAGTCTGTCTGTGGCCATCCAAGTTCCACCTGGTTGATGAGAAATGCCCCTTGTACACTCCACCCAGATGTCCCTGCTCGTTGTTTCCTAGTCTGGCCAGAAAGGAACCTCCCTTTGAGTTTTTGTGAGATGCTGTATTGGAAGCACATGGATACAGAAGTCAGAATATTCCTTGATAATTTGCCTTGATCATGGAGTTTTGCTTCTAGCACATTTATGTCTGTGGATGGTTTTTCTCGTGCCAGAATGTACGCTGCCTTTTGATGATGTTTGATTTGAGCAAACAGTCAACATGCATTTACCCAAAGTCTATATTGACTGAGGCAAATTCTCTAAGGGAAAGCGTTTCCTCACACCAGTCAACGAGTAACATGAGGTGTCATATCCACATTCAGCGGTGAGACTCATGCCGACAAAAAGCCAAGGCCAAGGAAGTACTGGGACCTGGCTTTGGGCTCAGGCCTGCATTTGAAGCCAAGCTCTGCCACTTATGAGCTCTGAGGTCTTGGGAACATCCCTTAAAGTCACACCGAGCCAAGATTTTATAGCCTGTAAGATGGTGGTGACAAAGCCCATCTCATGGGGCATGTGAAGGGCTATGGCTCTAATTAATATAGACAGAGAAGATAGCGTGGTACCTTGTATCTAGGAACTGCCAATCCTGGTACATTCTTGCCTCCAGTCTGTCACTAACTCTATTAATGGAGGGATTACCCAAAGGGGTTGGTGTGACTACCTTGCCTCTCTGTTTATAATCCTTCCAGCTTCTTTTTGCTCTCATTCCTCAGTCTAGTGATCAAAACCTGAATGTGTGACCTTAAACCTCCTCTTCTTATTGTCTGTGCTCAGACCATTCTTGGCCCTCTTCCCCCTAAGATCTGCCCTGAAAACTCTGCTCTATGCAAGTTCTAGCTCAAACGTAACCTCCTCACCAAACCCTTTCTGTATATGGATACTTAGCTACTGTATTCAGCCTAGATATTATGGATTCCTAGCCTTTCCACATCCCTTATATGCCTTTTTCGGTCATCTACTCACACATTCATTATAGTAAACACTGGTAAGCATGTGCTATTGCATTAGACCCTGGAAACATTAGGAGGAAAAGATGCAGCCCCTTCCCTCAAGGTATTTACCAGCTGGTGAGGGAGGCAGATACATACGTAGAAAATGGCTGTGATGTGTGATAAGTTCTGTCACCGAGACAGACTCAGGTGCTATGAAGAGACACAGAAGGGAGAATCCAGTCTGTAGGCAGAGTCAGAGAAGACATCCCAGAGTGAAATGACAATAGAGCTGTAACTTTAAACATAGGTGGGTGTCATACGTGCAGAAGACCTGGAATAGCGGGAGCCCAGGGGCTCGATGGTCCTAGGAAGCAGAGCCCACCTGAAAGGCCAAAGGTGGCAATTCATGTGTGAAGTGAAGAATAGGAGTGGGGAGTGGGGCAGGTAAGAGGAGTTATTTATTTACTTATTACAGCCTACTTTTCATTAGACTTGAGGTTGTAGGGATGCTCCTGGCAACTGCCACAAACTGTTTTAGAGAGCAGAAGAGGACACTGCAAAAAGGGAATGTTGGAGATGTTATATGTGGCTTTGTCTTCTCTCTCTCTCTCTTTTTTCTTTTAGTGACTTGTAATTTATTTATTTATTTCATTTCAAAATATTAAGGGAGTACAAATGTTTTAGATCACATGGATCATTTTTGTAATGTTTGAGTACCGACTATGTATATGCCCGTCACCCAGATGGTTTTCATATTACCCATTAGGTTGGTTTATCCCCCTCCCCTCCACCTCCTTGCCCCCTCCCCCCTGGTTAATTTACACTGACTTCAGTAAGTGTGCGCTCCTTAAGGGTGAAGAGGTGATCCTATTTGACTTTGCGTTGTCGGTGACTAGCCTAGAGCCTGCTGCATGCTGAGAGATAAATAATAGCTTATCTTTGATTGGAGGGAATGTTTTGTTTCTTGTCTTGAAACTTCTTCAATTATAGATGGGTCACATGGATCTTTATTGAGTGATGCTAATAGAAGATAATTCCTAATTCCTAACGTACTATTTAAATTGATGCTACCCAAGGTGTGGTCCATGGACAGCAGCATCACCATCTCCTGGGAACTTATTAGAAATGTGGATTCTCAGCCCCTGTCTCAGACCTGCTGAGTCAGGACCTGTGGTTGAGGGGCTCAGGATACCATGTTTTAACAGGTCCTCCCAGTGGGTCTAGCTGAAAAGCACAGAGAGCACTGCTGAAAGAGTTTCTGTGAAAATCTGGAGCTTCGTCACATACGAGTTTTGCCTGGAAACTGAAAAATCTACCCTTCAGACCAATTAAATAAAAAAAAATTTCCACAGTGGGACTGCCGTGTCAGCACTTACTAAAGTTCCCCAGGTATTTCCAGAGTTGCAAATGGCTGGTTAAGACTAAGATTCCACATGCTAAGTAATCTTGGCCTTTCATAAGTCCTTTCATGAAGTTTCCTCTTCCCCAATAGAAGACTGGATCTCAACTCCCTTTGCACACTCTGCCGCTGTAGAAACTATAGAGATTCTGTGTTAGCTTTCCAGCATGGTGCTGGGGTGAGAAAAAAGGAGGGAGGATCTTATTTTATATACAATAATTTTTTCATAAGGAAATACTTTTTTAAATGAACAATTAATTATAAAGCCCATTACATGGTTATTTGTAAATCATCAATGTAGTCATAACCAATCTGGATCTCCTTTAAGCACGAACCTTCCTTTCGAATATTGTTAGCTGAGATGGAGGTAACCTTTGTCCTTAAAAATGAATTCAAATTTGTTTTTAAATCTTAATTCAGGTAATGCTCTAAATGAGTCTGATTTTCTTTCTGAGTGAAGTTTTCCATGGTTTGATGTACAGATTCATCTCCTGTCTTTCCTCTGACGTTTCTCTACAGTATCATGTAGGAAATTTTCTGCTCAGATGTTTCATAGGACTTTACTGAAAATTTCTGTCCCTATTTACAGAAAAGTCTCACGAAAAGGACCTAAAATCAGTATCATCAGATCTGACATGAAAGCTCAAATGCTTGTAGAAATATTAGGATTGAAATTCCCTTTGCACAAACTCACCTACCTTTTCTCTACTGAAGTGAAAATGGTTGAGTCATAAGCCAAGTGGTTCCTGAAAGAAAATGCCATCTCGTGTTTCCAGCCCATGTTCCCCATTGCTGCTTAATGCCCGGTGATGTGTAGCTCCCCTGTGAAATCAGCTCACCAGTCCTGATGTGCCGTAATAGACTCTGAAATACAATTATCTTTGCTTGTCAGGGATCAGTTAATTGATTTGTCTGTTTCTGTCAGAAACAATCCTTTTTTTTCTCTTCTCTTATTAAAATATGTTGAGTTCCTTTTCATTCATCACCACACTTTTGAAAGGGAGTGGGGATTATACATGTTTGCGAGCCCCATGGAATGGCCAGCTTTGCTGGAGAAAGAGGCAGCCACGGTAGAGGTGGGTGGTCAGTGTGCAAGGGGACCTATGAGGTCAGCCCTGCCAGGGCTTCGGTAGGGGTGTATCTGCGAGGGCAGAGTGTCCACCATGCTGGACGGTCAATGAGTATGATCTGGACACCACTGAAGTGATAGCTTGGATACACCATTCCAGTGTCTTGATTTTCAGTAAACAAATCCATTCCCTTTACTTTTGCGGAAGCCAGTTCAATTTAGGGTATGGTCAGGGTTTCATCTAGCACAAAGAGTGTAGGTAGGCATGACCATTTCTAAGCATCTTTTTATCTCTAAAATTCCGTGATTATTTTAATAAAACTTCAATCTTCCCCCTCCACACGATGGCATTATTATCATTATTCCTATGATGAGTAAATGTCAGTTTACCCCAGTGCTTATGTAGATGGACGTTTTAGATTGTTTTTCTCACAAATCCACATTCCTATTAATGGTTGCCCTGTCCCCTTTTTCTGTATTTACCTTTTAATCTGTGACTTCATCAGCCTACAGCTTTGAGCCTTTTATCCTCTTAACCCCTGGCTAAGGACATGCTTGGCAGGCCTGTAAAGAAAAGCCCTTTCCAGGGGACCAAATGTTGCCCTGCAGAGATTTAAAATGCCTCTGGTGAGCCCAGAGCCTCCCACAGGGCCTAAATACTCCCTGTGGAATCAAAAGCAGAGTAGGATGCCACAGGTAGTGTGGTCCTTTCTTGTTTTGTACTCTAAACGTACTCTGAACTCTACAGGTATTCGGTGGTTCTTACTCAGGTCTTTCAAGGAGAGTGAAAGGGCACATGTAGCCATGAAGGTGGCATAGTAGGAAAGCACAGACATTTGGAAGACACTGATATTTGTTCTAATTCTATTTCTTGTATTACTAGCTGGGTACCCACGAACAAGTTACTAAACTTCTCTGATCTCATTTTTTCATCATTTCCTTTTGTAGAACCTTCATTAGATGTCATTTAAAGCACCTAGGAAAACAGAGGTCCAAGCTTTGCAGTGCCAGCCAGGATGGCCCAATGCCACTGTGGCTTATCTATCCCACTGACTATAATGTAACTAAAACTCTAAACCAGACATCCTCAGCTGGCTAGTGCCAGGACTGGAACAGACTTCTGGGTGGGCGAGGCTCTGAATTTGTGCTCCTTCCTATATTTTAAGCAGATGCTTTGTGCTTTGTACTCACTATTGCTAATCCCTCAGGAAGGGATCTTCTTGCCATTGGAAAACCATGTTGGTTCTTATTGGCTTCAATGGGAAAAATCACATTTTTTCTTTATCTCAGATTTGAGATCAACAAAATGAAAATGCCATGTTTCTAAAGAAATAATAGCTTTAGGAACACTAGTGAAATATAGTCAAAAGAGATATACTAAACCCCAGAATGTTTCTTTTCTAGAAGTATTTTGGAGTATATCTTGGGCCAGAGTGTTGGGGGTAAGAGAATGAGATCCTTAACTGCTCTTTTTCATCTATCAGTTGTCAAATGTTGCTCAAAAGCAATTTTAAATGTATTCCTTCAGGTATCTTCACTGTGTATGTGTATAGTTGTGATTATAAAAGTAATATGCGTATTGTGGAAAATAAGTATAAAGATAAAAATGTCACCATAATTCTTTTACTAGGCAATGACTATTTTCTATTCACATGTGTTTTTCTTAAAAATGTAGTGTGCGAGTTGTTCTCTATTTTTCTCACTTTCCATGCTGTGAACATTTTCAGTAACTCTGCATATTTTTACAGTATATTTAATAGCTACATAGAATTTCCATCGTATGGTTCCATTATAATTTATTTAAATAATGCTGTATTTGGGGGCATTTTACTTATCCTATATTTTTATTTAAAATATTAAAATGCATTTTATTATTCAAAATTTGCCATGATATTTTTTCTTGATTAATTAGGAAACATTTCTCTCTTGATAATGTAAATAATATACCCTGGAAAGGAATACATTTTGTTGCTGATCTTGCTTCATAGTCCCAGGTAATGTTGATGAAGATTCATGCTCCATTTGACAAGTTCTTTTATTTATTTATTTATTTTAAATACAGTTTTTTTAATGGTTTTTTTTTTTATTTCTGCATATTATGGGGGTACAAATGTTTAGGTTCCATTGCTCTTGCCTCCTCCCCTCCAGTCAGAGCTTCAAGCATGTCCATCCCCCAAATGGTGTGCATCACACTCATTACATTTTTATATACCCATCTCTTCCTCCCTCCTCCCATCTGCCCAACACCCCATAAATGTTATTCCTATATGTGCACTTAGGTGTTGATCAGTGAAACCAATTTGCTGGTGAGTACATGTGGTGCTTATTTTTTCCATTCTTGGGATACTTCACTTAGTAGAATGGGTTCCAGCTCTATCCAGGAAAACACAAGAGGTGCTATATCATCATTGTTTCTTATAGCTGAATAGTACTGCATGGTATACATATACCACATTTTATTAATCCACTCATGTATTGATGGGCAGGTCTTTGCGATTGTGAATTGTGCTGCTATAAACATTCGAGTGCAGATGTCTTTTTTATAGAGTGTCTTTTGTTCTTTTGGGCAGATGCCCAGTAATGGGATTGCTGGATCAAATGGTAGATCTACTTGTATCTCTTTAAGGTATCTCCTTATTGCTTTCCACAGAGGTTGCACTAGTTTACAGTCCCACCAGCAGTGTATGAGTGTTCCTATCTCTCCGCATCCATGCCAACATTTATTGTTTTGGGACTTTTTGATAAAGGCCAGTCTCACTGGAAATAAGTGATATCTCATTGTGGTTTTGATTTGCATTTCCTTGATGATTAGAGATGTTGAGCATTTTTTCATGTGTTTGTTGGCCATTATTCTGTCTTCTTTTGAAAAGTTTCTGTTCATGTCCTTTGCCCACTTTTTGATAGGGTTGTTTGATTTTTTTTTGCTTATTTTCCTGAGTTCTAAATAGATTCTGGTTATCAGCCCTTTATCGGATGTGTAGCATGCGGATATTTTCTCCCATTCTGTAGGTTGTCTGTTTTCTCTCGTGATAGTTTCTTTGTGCAGAAGCTTTTTAATTTAATCAGGTCCCATTTATTTATTTTGGTTGTTGCTGTGATTGCCTTTGGGATCTTCTTCATAAATTCTTTGCCTAGGCCAATGTCTACAAGAGTTTTTCCAACATTTTCTTCTAGAATTCCCATCGTTTTACATCTTAGGTTTAAGTCTATAACCCACCGTGAGTTGATTTTTGTGAGAGGTGAAAAGTGTGGATACTGTTTCAGTCTTCTACACGTGGCTGTCCAGTTTTCCCAGCACCATTTATTGAATAAGGATTCTTTTCCCCAGTGTATGTTTTTGTCTGCTTTGTCAAAGATTAGATGGCTATATGAGGATGGTTTTATATCTGGGTTTTCAGTTCTGTTCCACTGGTCAATGTCCCTGTTCTTGTGCCAGTACCAAGCTCTTTTCATTACTATAGCCTTGTGGTATAGTTTGAAGTCTGGTAGATTGATACCTCCCATTTTGTTTTTATTGCCTAGCATTACTTTTGCTATACAGGGTCTTCTCTGGTTCCATACGAAGCATAAAATTATTTTTTCTATATCCTTGAAAAATGATGTTGGTATTTTAATAGGGATTTCATTGAATCTGTAGATCACTTTGGGTAGTATAGACATTTTAACAATGTTGATTCTGCCGATGCATGAACATGGTATGGTTTTCCACCTGTTTACGTCCTCTGCTATTTCCTTTCTCACTGTTTCATAGTTCTCCCTGTAGAGGTCTGTTACCTCCTTAGTTAAATATATTCCTAGGTAATTTATTTTCTTTGTTGCTATTGTGAAGGGTATTGAGTCTTTGATTTGGTTCTCAGTTTGACTGTTATTGGCGTATACAAATGCCTCTGATTTGTGTGTATTGATTTTGTATCCTGAGACTTTACTGAATTTGTTTGTCAATTCCAGGAGTCTTTTGGTTGAATCCTTGGGGTTTTCTAGATATAATATCATATCATCAGCAAAGAGGGAGAGTTTGATCTCTTCTGCCCTGATTTGGACACCCTTAATTCTGCTCTCTTGTCTAATTGCTGTAGCACGGACTTCCAGCACTATGTTCAATAGAAGTGGAGATAGTGGGCAACCTTGCCTGGTTCCAGTTCTAAGTGAGAATGCTTTCAGTTTTTCCCCCTTCAGCATGATGTTGGTTGTGGGTTTGTCATATATGGCTTCTATCATTTTTAGGTGAGCCCCATCTATGCCTATTTTGTTAAGCATTCTTATCATAAAAGGATGTTGAATTTTGTCAAATGGTTTTTCTGCATCTTTTGAGAGGAAGCGCTTTTATCACTGAACAAGGTGAGGGAGGAAATGATCTCTGACCTAATGGTCCTTGTTTACTCCCAAATCTTCCCTGCTCCACCCCCTCCAAAACCCCTGCAAAAGGAATTTTAAAACACTTCGTGGCATCGGACAATGGATCTACACTTTTTGAGTGAGAGGAGCTTTTGTGAACAGAAAAAATCAGCAAATCTTTCGTCTAACTGATGCTGGAGTTTCCATGGCTGCTTTGACATTCAGGTGGCTGAGTTACTGTTTGGTAACTTTTGGGAAAAAATGAAGACACTATTGGAAGCATGTTGTGCTGTTCTTCCTCAAAGTAGACACATCTTTGCTTTCATCAGCATGCTTAGTGTTCCCAGAACACGTGAAATTTTATGTTTTCTTTGGGAAAATAATCTCTTTACTATCATTTGATGAAACTATTATGTCCTAACCCTCCACAGTCAACCAGAATTCTTTGGAGAAGGAAATTTAAAAACTTTGTGTTATTACCAATAACCTCATATAATCCTCACAATTTTACAGGTAACATAGTATTATCCCTAAGTCACAGAGGAAGCAGAGGCTCACCTGGGTTCAACATCCTCCTTGGTTTTGCACATTCTGAAGTGGCCAGGTGGAGAAGTTCATTCTGGGATGCCTGGACTCCAGAGTTCACATATTCCCTGTACTCTCTCTCTTTCCTTTTGTGCTGCTATAAGAAAATCCCTGAGACTGGGTAATTTATAAAGAACATAAATTATTTTTTACATATTTCTAGAGGCTGAGAAGTTCACAATCAAGCCACCAGTTCCGTGTCTGGTGAGGGCCCTCTTGCCCTGTCCTTACATGCAGAGGGGTGGACATAGTACCCTCCCATGGCGGAGGCAGAAGGGCAAAAGGGCCTAAGCTAGTTCTCTCCAGCCCTTTTATCAGGCACTAATCATTCCTGAGGGAAGAGCCCTCGTGATTTAATCACATTCCCCAGAAAGCCACCTCTTAATAACATCACAAGGCGGATTAAGTTTCAACATGGATTTTGGAGGTGGCCCATTCAAACCATAGTACTCACAGTGAATATTTTATTTTCTTTGGGCCTTTTCCCCCCTTTTTTAACCATTATGCATGGCTGCAAACAGCAAAACTCCAGAGCACTAGTCTCGGGAGGAAATTATACTCAGACTTCCTTTCTGGCTGCTCCATTCCTGCCAGGGTCTTTCCTTGAGTAATGAGGGGATAATGTGGGTTTTGAGAACTGAATCCTACCAGGCAATGACTAGCAGAACCAAGAGGTACTTTCTTCACCATATATGCTCACACCTCCTTGATGAAAGTTCTTTCCTTAGACAGAGCACTCAGAGATGGTCACTGTCCCTTTTTTCTCATTTCTTAAAAGTGAATGAGTGAGAAAAGTCTCCCCTTTGCTCACTTATTTCTCACCGATGTCATCCTCCCCAAGAGAGAACATGTGGTGTTCCCCCATTGCCTTCCCGTACAAATTCCCCCTTGTGAAACAGACCCAGGGCCATTTCCCTTCATTTATTCATTTAGAGACTGTCATCAAGTTGCTCGTTTAGGAGACCTTGAGCTCTTGTTCTTGGTGGCTCTGTCCTACACATTCTGGGCAGAACAATGAATGACACAGCTATGAACTCAAGTAGTTAACAATACACTGGAGAGAGAGGTGTAAGTCAAGCAAGTGATTACGGAGATGGAAGGCAAAGCATGGACTAGGTGCTGAGAAGGGCAGGGATCCCCCCCACACCCCCAGGAGGTATCAGGGTGGGTTGCTTAAAAGAGGGGGAATTCACTAGCCATATACAGGCCAGGAGGGTCTCAGACATTAAGAACAGCACACACCAAGGTCTAGAAATGAAACAGGACCTGGCATCTCCTGGGAAGCACCTCAGTGCTCAGGAGCGCTGTGTGAATGTGGTGTTTGAATAGTGTGGGTTGGGTAGGACTGGCAAAGTAGCAGAAAGACTGGTCTGGAAGGGCACATTAGTCCCCTTCTGGAGCTGGGATTGCATCTTTCAGACAAAGGAAGACTATGCAACAATTTAAGTAAGGAAGTTGCTTGATTGTGCGTGTTATAGAAATGACACTTTGTAAGCAAACAGGATGACCACTGGGGTGGGGAGAAGTGATGAAAGCGGTGGGGGTAGCTCAAAGGGAGAATTTTTAGGGGCTGTTGAGGCAATGGGATGAGAAGAACTGGTGCTTGCACCTTGTGCTGAGGGGAAGGAAAAAGTCACCCTGGTGGTCAGCCCTTCTCTTGGGTGAATGAGTCAATGAGGCTGAAGGAGAGGAGAACCAGGCAGCAAGAGGAGGTCATCTGCGTGCAGAGGCCCAGTATGAGTCTGCGCTGGGATTCGGCAGCTCTTTGGCATGCGTGAGCCTGGCCGATATCACTCCATGCCTGTGCGACACTAGCACCGTCTTTGTGAGCTCAGACTGCATGGCAGGAACTTTGCTGTGTCAACTCACTTGATGCCATGGGCAGCACTATGAGGTAGGCATTGTTGTTAAATTTGTCTTTTACAGATGAGTATAGTGAGGCTCCGGGTCACCTGGCTACCCCATGACAGAGTGAGGGTTTGGATTCGTAGGTATTTGTCTCTAAAGCTAGTATTATCAACACTGTCTTTTATTTTGTTGATGAGAACAGATTCCAAAGGAAAAACAGTCACAATTGAAGTGCACTTAAAGGTGGAGAAACCTGCAGAGAGTCTGAGCTATAGCTGTTGGGGAGGTGCAAGGAGAATCAGGACAAAGAAGTCATAGAATCCAAGAGATGTGGGAGCATCCCGCTGGCCAAATGTTGCAGAGGGATCAAAGGGTATGATGACCAAAAGGTGTCTTGAAGCTGGCCTCGGGGGTCAAGGCTAGCCTTTGCCAGAACACTTTGTCTGTGTGATGGAGCAAACAGGAAGAGAGTGTGGTATGCAAATGCTGCAGATATGGATGGGAACCGACCCTGCAGAGGGAAATCTCACCATGTACTGGGGGGAGCTGACCTGTAAACCAGGTTTTGTGCTCAACGTGGTGAGAGCCGGAGACCAGCTATGGGCAAAGCCATTCACCTCTGGACACCCCACCAGAATGATGATTTGGGGGAGGGACACAGAGAAGGCTTCCCAGATGAGATCAAAAACCACACCAAGGAGTCTGGGCTTTCTCTCCTGGTGATGGTGTGGGAGGGGTGAATATGGGATGTCTTAAGTAGGGGAGTGATGTGATGAGATGTGGGTTAGGGCCTCACTTGACTGAAGAGTGGAGAGTGGATTGCAGCAGGGAGAGAGACTGAGTTCATGTGTGTTGGGTGTGGTTACTTATGCTAGCTGGGTGATGACGATGGAGATACTTACTGAGCAGTGTGGCAATGAGTTTTCTTGCTATACCCCGAACTCTATTGATTAGTGATTTCTGAGAAGTGGGGGTTAGCTTTGTACATAACTCAAATCCCACTACTGATTCCTCTCTTCCCATGACCTAGTGAGCTATAGAACCATAAGAAACAGTAACAAAATGGAGCCAGTGTCTGTTATTTATAGCTGGGAAAGTTTGATTCTCTCCTGCTGAGGGGCATTGAGGAAAACACATTGAACAATGAGGATTAGGAACAGGCATAGATGCCAAAATGGGATTTCATCCTGTCTCTCCCCATCCTAACTGAGACAAATCTTTAGACTGAGGTGGTTAGAGGCAGAGGGAGAGGGAAAGAGAGAAGATGGATTGGTATCTGCCTCCCAGGAGGAACCCAGGGTCCATTAGCCAAGCTGTATTTACTGAATACAAAAGGAAAGCAATGTCAATCACAAGATTGTACATGAATCTTGAATTTTTTGTAAGGTTTGCAGCATGATATTTATTTACTTATTTATACATAATAGTTATATACATTTACAGGGCACATGTGCTATTTTGATACATGCATACAATGTGTAATGATCAAATCATGGTAATTGGGGTATCTATTACCTCAATCATTTATTGTTTAGTTCTTGATATTCAAATCAACATAACCCTGCCTATTATTAAAATGCATCCAGTCAATATCTCAGACTTTGGCAATCAAATTGGCAAAGCTTCACCACCTGGGTGACCCAGTCGCATGGGTTTAAACATCATCTATGTGGCAGTGGCTTCCCAATTCACGTCATAGGCTCAGCCTTTGTGGAGCCCCTTCTCTTATATGGTGGGTACCTAGAGTACTATGGCAACAAGTCCAAGGTTCCCTTCAGAATCAACAGGTAAGAGTACTTTGTTAATCAAAATACCTGCCCTAAGCATGCAGGAATTCATGGTGTGTTGGTTTCCAGCAGTCGCCATAACAGAGTATCCCAAACTGGGTATACGCAACAACAGAAACTCGGTGTCTCAGTTCTGGTATCTAGAAGTCTAAATCAAGGTGCTGTCAGGATTTGTTTTGAGTGACGTGAGAGAGAATCTGTTCCATGCCTTTTTTTCCTAGCTTCCAAGTGCTTTATAGTAATCTTTGATGTTTTCTGGCTTTTAAGTGCAGCTCCACTTTCTGCCTTCACCTTCACATGGCGAGCCGTGTCTCTTCACAGGGTCTTCCCTCTGTGCATGTCTGTCTCTGGATCCAAATTTCCCCTTTGTATGACACCAGTCATGTTGGATTAGGGACCATTCTAATGATCTCATTCTAACTTGATTCTTCCTGTAATGGCCCTGTTTCCAAATAATACCACCTTCTGAGGTCCTGGGAGTTAGGACTTCAACATATCTTTTGTGGACACAATTAAACCCGAACAAGTGGTATCTACCAGTTTTGTGTGGAGGGAACAGAATTTGGAAAGGCATGAAAAGACATGACTTTTATGTGGAGTAACAGAAGTTTTGGGTAGATTCTGTTTTTTCTCAGGACTGAAGGGGGTTCCCGGGATGTGGGACTTCCAGTGCTAACACCAGGAAAGTCCTAGGCAAACTGCAGGGAGTGGGTCACCATGGGGGCACAGGGTGAGGCGGCGAGCGGGCGTATATTGTAAAGACTTTGTATGTGAAGACCATGGGTGTTATCCAGTACAGAGGAGCGTGACAAGCCCATGGGCATAATGTATGGCAGTTCTGGAAATAAGCATACATATCACACAGTTCAGCTTCCTTAATGTATGAATAAGGAAGCCGGGCACAATAAAAGGGGACTTTGCCTTCAACAGACAGACAGCTGAGTGGTGGAAGGATCCTCTGAGGATCTCAGATTTTCTGATTCCCAATCAAGGTCTTTTCTCTCTCAAAAGCAAAATATCCTGAAGTGTATTCAGTGGAACATTAGTCCCTCAAATGCAGCCTGCAGTGTCCCTCTCTGGGGATTTTTTTCTGCAGCGATATTTCTATACTTACTGTGTCATAGATGTGCGTGTGTGTATGTGTGTGTACATGTCTGTTCGTGTGTGTGTGTATATGTAGAAAACCTACTAAAAACTTCTGATACTAGAATTCCAAAGAACATTTCTTGGATAATGGCTATGTTCCCCATGCCACCTGCTTCTCACAGATCAAAAGGTTTGATTTGCCAAATTGTACTAAGTTGGATTCGAGTGGAAGGTTGGGGTGGAAGATGCTTTGTGTCCTCCTTGTCTAGCGGCCTCCGTTTGGATAATGAGTGAGGAATGTTGACTTAGGTGAAGGAAGGGGATGATATTTATTGCTGTCTGTTTACATTAAACACTTCATGTAGCAAGCTCTAGTTTGCATGTTCGAAGTACCACAAGAATGAGGAAACTTCTCAGATGCCAGATGCAGACACACAGGAAGTTCAGAGAGATTTGCCCAGGGACTGGGATTTAAGTTCAGGTCCATACTCCAGGACCTCTTTGAGCAATATGGTTTTGGACAAGTTACTTAACCACTTCTTATCTGAAAAATGGAGACAATGATAGTGTCTAACTCATAGGGTTTTTGCGAAAAATAAATTGTGTGTATTGTTCTTATTAAATTTTAGCTATGTGGTTATTCTTCATCATCATCATATTCTCATCATCATCATCATCATGGTTATTCCGCAGTTTGCCTGAGGGAGCGCTACTACAGGCGAGTGGGAAACCCAGGATTGAAGCCTGCTCCTGGCTCACTGCAGAGGTTATGTGTTCCTGCCCATGCTTTGCATTTCTGGCTCCACTTTGCTCATCCTAGCCTGCAGAAAGGGTGCGTGTACAGGCTACAAAACTACCTTTATTGAGAGTGTCCATCCACCCACCAATCCATCCATCTACATACATATGTATTCACTCATTCATTCATTCTTCCTGTCATCATGCATACATCAAATAGTATGAGGCCAGCCCTATGTCAAATGTTAGAGAATTAAACAAAACAAAACAAAACAAAACAGCCAGCTCAAAAAAAAAACCGAAACAGCCAGCTTGTGCTTAATCCCTGCTATATCCTCCTATATCCTAGGGATTGTCCTAGGCATTTTATCTGCATCATTTCATTTACTTATCCTGGAGAAACAGATATTATCTTTTCTATTTTATGCATGAGCACACAGCCTTCAACAAAGAGTAAAGCCAAATAACTTATGCAAAGCCATGCAGGCTACTCTGTGAGGGGTCCAGGGTTCTATTCCATGCCTATCTCACCTCCAAGTCCATGCTCTTTCCCAGAAGCCATGCTGTTTGCCTTCCAAAACCTACATCCTGGGTTCCTTCCACCAAACAGCTCCCAATCTCACGAGATAGCTAAGACATGAGGAGGCTGACAGGTACACCCATTGCTTTTGTTGCAGTTATTTCACAAGTGGCATTAGTCCAGAGTGAGCTTGAGGACACCTGCCTGGCCTGTCATGGCAGGGGGCTGGGCATGACCACTCCTCTCTGCCCAGGCAGATCTCAGGGTCTCTGCATTCCCATCCATGTGTCCAGTCCCCAGGATGCTGGGCAAGTGTGTTGACAAACCTTAGCACTCTAAGCCTGGCAAATTCTGCCTCAAAGGGACACAAAGATGATGTGACTTATTCTAGGTAACACAGACAGTCTGTGGCGGCGCTTGGCTGTGTGTTGTTAGATCAAATGGGGGAGCCTCTAACAGCATGTTGATTGAAACTGTCTGATTCTCCCAGAACTGCTGTGTCCGGCTCGGGCCCTGACTGGCCACCCCTGGAGATCTGCAAACAGTGTAGGTGATTGAGGACTGCTACTTGAATCACCTTAAAAAATAGAAATAACAAATCTCAGGAGATTATAAGAGGGCTGTTAATTATAAAAGCAGCAGACTGTCTTTCTTCTCCAGTGTGCAGTCCCAACTGGGCACAATTCCTTTTGGCTGTTCCTTCTTGTGATCTTTCTGAGCCTGGGTTTCCATGCACTGTGTTCATGCAGAGATGACCCGCAGAGCTTCTAAGCATCAGTGTGATGTGTTCTGATGTTGGGGTAAAGGATCCCAAACTTCCTGTAAGTATTGTTGTTTCTTTCGTTCTTTCTGAGATGGAACCAATCATGGAGCTCCACGGAGCCAAAAACTGAAGCAAGTCCTGTCCGCATTCACCTTCTGGGATGGAGAAACTGAGGCAGCAGAGGCCATCATGCAAGATGATAGGGGAGCTCTTCCAAGGAATAGTCTAATGAGTCCAGTTTGCCTTTGGAGAATTCAGAAAAGGCCAAGAATAGGATCAGAGGAGGCTCCTCCCTCCCCGCAACTTTGAGATGTCAGATGTTATGGCCAGATAACTGGGTGGCTTGGGGCTGTGAGTCATTCCAGATAGAGCTGCACAGAGTCCTCACGTGCTATGCCAAAGGGGCTTCAATGAATTAATTTGGGGGTGCCACATTGCTAAACCAAGGGTTTCCATTGTAATTCTGGCAGCTGATTTGCAGTCAGCCCCTCACCCACCCTGTCCATTAAGAATTACCCAGACTTAGGGACGGTCTGTTGCCTCCAAGTTTTGCACCTGCCCCTGCTACTGCTAGGAACACCCTTGCCATCCATACTGTTCTCTCTGCTGACTCCTGCTTATGTTTTTTGTCTCTTCTCCAATGCCGCCTATTTTAGGAAACTCTCTGGCAGCTAAGCCTGGGGTGAGGAGCCTCCCCCATGCTTTCCATTGTCCTACCACTTATGCAAATCACCTCCCCATGGCAGCAAGGGCCTTGCAGCCAGGTCTCCTCCACCTGTCCTCTGTCCCCAGGCTTGCCACTCAGGGCTAGCATAGTGTGGGGCCCCACTGCAGCTTGTTGATAAATGGGTGAGTTGGGTTGAAATAGTTTGCCCCTCATTGACCATTGATTCAACAACGAAACAGCATTTTTTGAGTGTCTACTGCATAGATGACACAGTGCTGGGTGCCGCTTTCATGGCTATGACCCAAACAGAACAGTCCCTGCTCTCACAAAACATCAGTCCAGTGGGAGAACACACATAAAACCGAAACTGCCTTTTCTAAGTAGAGCATTCAGTTTGAAATACATGCTATGATGTAAAGTGTGGGTGCCCATAGACAGTATGACAGGTGAATCCTAATTTAGACCGAGGGTTCAGGAAAGGCTTCTTTGAGGAAGTAACACGAGAGACTGAAGGTTAATTAAGAGCTAGCCAAGTGCAGGTAGAAGAAAAGAGGCTGAGAAAGGGCAGCATGAGGCCCCAGGCAGGGACAGCTTATTTCAGAAAGTGAAGTGAGGCCACTGTGCTGCTGGAGAGGTGAGCTCGCGCCAGGTCACGCCTGGCCTCAGCGCTCTGTCAAAGATCTTCCAGTGCACTGGCCTGGGCTCCCTGCCACTGAAAATTACGGCAGCCACACGGGGCTGGACCTCAGAGTCATTCTTCACAATGTTCCTTCTCTCTGACACATTCTGTATTTTTTCTTTTTTTAATCCATCAGGCCACACTTTTGGCTTACATTCATATAATACCCCAGATCCAGCCACTCTCCTCAGCATCTTCACTGCGGCCATCCCAGTCTTGGCCACTGTCATCTGTCACCCGGGTGCCTGCCACTGCCTCTACCTAATCTTTCTCTGTTTCCTCCCTCATTTTGTCTTTGTCAGTGTAGCAGCCAGAGGGACTTTTTAAAACCTAAGCCAGAAAGTGTCACTTTTCTGCTCAAAAGTTTCTAATGAGTCCTTGCGAATCCTTGCGGTGGCCTAAGAGGCCATCCCTGACTTTCTGGTCCACCTCTACCTTCCCTCCCCCAGACCCCCCCAACCCCCAGCATTCTGGCCAATCTGGATCCCTCCTTGTTCCTGCCCCCTCTGCTTGGAGCGTTCTTCCCTGGCTGCTTTCATAGTGCAAGCCTTCACCTCCAACGAAAACTTTTCTCAGGTCACCTTTTTAAATCACACTTGAAAAGTGTAGCTTACTCCTATCAGAAATCCTCTTTTAACTCATCACTGGTTTCCGGCATACTATATGAAAGATACACATCACGTTTTTATGAATTTGCTCCTCCTGCTAAAACGTAAGCTACACAAGAGCAGGGGTCTGTATGTGTTCTTTTCCCTGAAGAATCTCAGCCCTTGGGATGCTACCTAACACACAATGGCACACACTAACTCTTTGTTTAATCAGCTGAATGAATGAAGTAGAGGAGGGGATGTTCCAATGGGCATTTTTTATTGGTACACAATATGTTACGTATTTATGGGGTACAGGTGATATTTTGTTACGTGCACAGAATGTGTAACCCTCAAGTCAGGGTATCTAGGGTTTTCATCACTTTGTTTATTTATCATTTCTATGCATTGCACACCCATTAACTCCTCTCTTCTAGCTACTTTGAAATGTACAATACATTGCTGTTAGCTAAAATCATTCTACTCTGCTGTCAAAAATGGAATTTATACCTTTTATCTAACTGTATGTTTAACCTACCTGTCTTCATCGCACCCTTCCCAGCCTCGAGTATCTGTCATTCTACCTCTACCTTTATGAGATCAACATTTTTAGCTCCTGCATGTGAGTGATATTGATATTTGTCTTTCTCTGACTGGCTTATTTCACTTAACAAAATAACCTCCGGTTCCATTCATGTTGCTGCAAATGAAATGATTCCATTCTTTTTTTCTGACCAAATAGTATTCCATTGTGTATGTATGCTACATTTTCTTTACCCATTCTTTCGTTGATGGACATTTAAGTTGATTCCATGTCTTGGCTATTGTGAATAATGCTGCAGTAAACTTGTGAGTGCAGTCGTCTCTTTGATATGCTGATTTCTTTTCCTTTGGTTAAACACACACCCAGTGATGGAATTGCTGAATCTTATGGTAGTTCTATGTTTAGTTTCTTTGAGAAGTCTCCATACGGTTTTCCAAAGTGGCTGTACTAATTTACATTCCCACCGACAGTGCATGAGTTCCCTTTTCTCTGCATCCTTGCCAGCGTCTGTTATTTTTTTGTCTTTCTGATGACAGCCATTCTGAGATGAGATGATATGTCATTGTGGCTTGGGTTTTCATTTACCTGATGATTTGTGATGTTGAGCATTTTTTCATATATTTGTTGCCCATTCGTATGTCTTCTTTTGAGACATGTCTGTTCATATTCTTTGCCCACTTTTTAAATAGGATTTTTGTGTGTGTGTGTGTGTGTCTTGAGTTGCTTGATGTTTTAGTGTATTCTAGATATTAGTCCCTTTTCAGATGAATATTTTCTCCAATTCAACAGGTTGTCTCTTCACTCTGTTGATTATTTCCTTTGCTATGAAGATGATTTTTAATTTAATGTAATCCTATTTGTCTATTTTTGTTTTAGTTGCCTGTACTTTCGAGGTCTTAGCCATAAAATCTTTGCCTAGGCCAATGTCCTGAACATAGGAAAAACAGTGTTTTCCCTATATTTTCTTCTAGTCATTTTATCAATGATCACTCTATTAGCTGTGACCCCCGCCATTTCCTAAGATGAAGTAAACCTGCCCACCTTTTTATGCAGCCAACAAATCTCCTTTACTCCTTTAAAATAGAGGAGGGGTCTTGCTTCCATCTGAAGCCAGCTGAGTAGGTATTGGGGATTATGACAATGTCACAGTAGTGGCTTATTGAACAAGTGAACTGGAGGGAGAGGAGGTTATGGTCCCAGAATGAATGTAGGGATGGATGATTTGGAGATGTCAAATAGTTTCTGTTATTAAAGGACCCAGAGTGTGACACAGAGATTTGTGGAGGTAGAATGGAGGAGGAGATAGTGATGAGGAATTCAGAAATCTGGGAGGCTCTTACTGCCTCAACCTAACCATAACCCGCACTAGGATAATGGTGACATTTGGACTGGGGATGCATATGGTGAGCCAGCTGCCACAGTTCTTTGGGAGGAGGTCAGAGGAGAGTGACAGGATGGAGGTGTGTGTGACTAAATAGCACAGCGTCAAAGATCAGCCTTGGGCAACAGGGCTGGGCAGCAGTGGTCTCCAAGGGGCCCTGGGGGGCAAGGAGCTTCAAAACCACCTCCTAATCCAGCGGTGTTCCAGACAGGAGAAAATAGCCAAAGCAGTGCCTACCGCGGAGGGCTTCGGTGAGCCAGAGTCCTCAGAGAACACAGGGTTTCATTTTAGGCAAGGAGATTCAGAGACTATTCAGAGACGTTTGCTGATTATGAAATGAGAATTTCTGGGGACACAGTGGATAGGTTGGGAAGGGGCAGAATCGTTTGGGGCCTCAGTCAAGGGCAAGGAGGAACAGAGCACTGTGGGGTTCTTGTGTGGTGGAAGATAAGGCGCAGGGTGGAGGTTTTGACCTTTAGCATGGGCTGGTGAAGACAGGGTAAGATACATCAGAGTTAGTCTCTTAGACAAGGCTAGGCCGGCATACTCGTACCACAACTGGCTGCAGCTCAGTGTGGGAGGTGGGACAATTCCTGTAGCCTCAGCTTAGCCATCCGTGGCTGTAAACAGAGACCAGAGGTAGAATGGAGCTATTTTGGAGCCTTCCAGAGCCCTATGTCCCTTCTAAGGTCCACTTGTGGCCTGGAGGTCAAGCTCTGTGCTTGAGAAGCTGAGTGTCTCTGCCTTAGTTTGGCTACCTTGGCAGCTGTAGGGTGTAGTGGTGGCTGTGTGTGTGTTTTCCTGCCTGTGCATCTCTGGAGCTGGAAATGCCAAGCCTTCATGAGAGCCAGGTCCCTGTTTGGACACCTCTGTGGTCAGAACGCCCAGAAGTGGGTGGGACAGTCTCCCTTCCATCCCTCAGTCCAGGAGTTCTCGTTGAATCTCATCAGGACACTCCACATCTTTTGAGCTCCAGGTTACACAGCCTCGATTTCTTTAACTATTCCTCATGGGGCAAGCTTTTAAGGAAAAATACATAAATAAATGCGTATTTTAAGAATCAGTGCATTTCTTTTGCAACATGGAACTTAGGGAAGAAAATGTTATTGGTGTATGTATATGTAGACCTCATCATATTCAGTTCTGAACTCCCTGTGCCTAGCATACAGCTGAGGTCACTGAATCAGTGCATGCATGTTTGGGTTCACTCATGTTTGTGGACATGCATGGTTGCATGCACTTGTATTTGTGGGCATGCATGGTTGCATGCACTTGTATTTGTGGGCATGCATAGTTGTGTGCACATGTGTTTGTGGGCACACACGAGTTCTTGTTTAAACAAACAGACAAGTAAGAATATCTGAACCCCCTGTCATGCAGCACTGAGGGCTCTGGATATCACGAGGGCCTGTGGTTTGTTTCTTCCTCATGTCCCTTCCCTCAAGTGAAACTTCAATTATCCACCTCATTGTGCCAAGAGTGAAGTTTGTACTGAGTGTCATTGTCTCCTGCTCAATGGCCTACTCAGACATCCTCCTCTCTCCCAGGGGTATCCATAACTGTGTTCTAAGAACTGTTTGAGTACCAAAGGCCCTTTGAAGTCACCTGAAGGACTCTTGGCTGCAAGCACAGTTGAAAGCACCTCTCCCTTTCTCTGGTCTGGAAGGAGGCTGCTCCTTCTGCTGCCTTGTACTAATTAGAGGTCAAAGCAGGGAGGAAAATTCCTACAGCCTGGGAGATTAGGAAGTTCTGGGGTGAGTCTTTAATCACTCTATAGCATTAGAGAGTCGTTCCACCTCTCTGGCCCTCAGTTTCCCCATCTGTTGCTCTTGCCTGGATTGCCGCCCTTGGGATGTTCTGGAATTGAGTCGTGGTTCTGCCTCTCCCTAGCTGAAGAGCTAGTTTAATCTCTCTGAGCTCTGTCTACCTATTTTCCCTATTACTAGAAGACCTATTTTATGGTATTTTTTGTGGGGATCAAATAGGTGAAGAAATGTGAAGGTCTTAGCAGAGGGCTTGGTGCATAGTAGGTGTTCCTAGTGGTAATTAAAGGCAGAGTTAAACAACTGGCAAAGTGATTTTCACATCTGCCAGCTTGAAGCTTCATATCATGCCCATTCATCTCCAGAGCTCTCAAATCTTCCCCAGCTGAAACTCTGCACCCACCAAACTTTAAGCAATCCCCTCCTTTCCCTCCCTCAGCCCCTGGAACCCATCATTTAACCTTCTCTCTCTACAAATTTGGCTGCTCTAGGAACCTCATATAAAATAAATCATACAGTATCTGTCCTTTTGTGACTGGCTACTTCTCTTGGCATAATGTCTTCAGGGTTCATCCGTGCTGTAGCACGTGTCAGAATTTCCTTCCTGAATGCTGTTTCATTGTGTTGATAAACCACAGCTTGTTTATCCACTCATCTGTCGGTGGACACTTGCGCTGCCTGCCCCTTGGGTCTAGTGTGCATAATGCTGCTATGAACACTGTCGTGAAAATATCTGTGAGTCCCTGCTTTCACTTCTTTCAGG
>RJWJ010020127.1:0-29471 GCA_004363605.1 Indri indri | reverse complement strand
TGTCACATCATAAGATAATTTTTAAAATAACATTTTAAAATATCAATAATTTTACTTTTACAAAATTCTAATTATTTGAAATTTTACATGCATTTTCTTTGCTTGTCAAGTTCTCAAATCTTTTTATTCAGAATATTTAAGTAGTAGTTTTACTTCAATTTTTATTTGCCACAAGTAAAGCTTATCAATGCACTCATTTCCACGTTACCCACTTTAACGCCAATCACCAATTTCTTTCACTGCTGTCTTGAAATCTTATACTTTATTTTCTATTCTAGCAGCTCTAGATTTTAAGTGAAGGAATCTGTCAGATAGTCACACCAAGTGACAGGCAATGAACTAGTTATCACCAAATCTTCCTGGTTTCACAAGAAGACATAAAAAGGAAAGTAAAAAAGGGTTATTTTTACCTTTTCCTTATAAAAGTGAATCCACTTGGTAAAATTCTATAGTCAAAACCTATGTTCAATTGGATATCACTGAAAAACAGCATCAGCTTAATTGATTATAGAACATTTCCATAAATCTGGCAAGTGACAGGGACTCAGATGTGACAGTTAGACTTTCCCTTACAGATATGCTCCCAACTTAGAAAATAAACTTAAACAAGACACTTGGTTACTTTTACTTTTGTCATTGTGACACAGCTCAGAAAAAGAAGACAAATGTTTGCTAGGAGAAGGGAGGTTAAGATTTTGGGCAGTTAACTAAAAATATAAAATAAATTTTGGAAAACGAGATGAACCTAGACTGGGTTGTTGTATACCTTTTGAAGAAATTATTTAATGTAATTTTTCTAGATGGATTTAAAAATTATCTTGACACTGTTATTGAATCTATTTTTATATGTATATGAGTAGTCTTCAAAGTATTCTATTAAATAATGGTTCCAGATTATTTTTAAATGAAGGGAATTTGTATCTTCAATGCACAGTTATCTGGATATAAATCTTAGAAGTTTTGCAAGCTTAATATCTAAAACTGTATACTTATAAAATTTATAAATAAAATGCATTCTACTAATATGATACAGTTAAGGAGGGGTCAGAATATACTAAAATTTCAGAAGAAAGCAATTGAGAAATAAAAGGGAAAATAATAAAATATACATAGGATGACAGATCATTTTGGTTTTCTCAGAATCGTGATGATTTACACATGTTCTCCTAGCATTCCTTCTGGTTTAGGATTTGTCTTGGATATTTTATTCTTATTAGAGTATTATTTATATTATTATTAATTGTTTTACTGAAATAACCTAGGAGAGTTTGAGGAGACAGAAATTCTGCACCTTTTCTTTCTTCTGCTATGTCCTATAATAGTGTATGAAATGCATATGCAAGGAACAGTCTATATTCCCAATAATATTTAATTAAACTGATAGAAAACCATGTTTGTTTTCTCTTAATCCTTGCCAGGCTAAATATAACTAACACTTCCCTTTCAAGACAATGTGCAGGGCATTTGCTAAAATATTAAAGTGTGCTTAGAATGTGAGCAGCCAAAGAAAGATGATTCCTTCTGTTCTCAGTTGGTGGGAGGTGTATGTAAGGCTCCCAGTCATTTGGTGAAACACCCAGTTGTGCCCTGACTTACGCTGGGTCTTGAGAAATCAATGAAACCCCAGGGCGCTAGGTGGCTACATCTCTGGGAAATGATAGTTTTCACTGAAATTAAAAAAAAAATGATTGAAATAAAGGATGAACAATCCTGTTCCTGAGCACACTGTTTATAATATGAACCTGTTGTGGTGACAGTAATGCCATTTATTGTGTGGCATATATTTAAAATTATTTATATTATCATTTGGTAACTCACTTTTTATTTTGCAATAAACCACCCAAGCAGTACAACTGTATAAAACCCAGAACTATATGTTTAATGAAAAAGTCAAGTGCTGCATTTTCAATTTTCAAGAAAGTTGATGAAGAATGGGAAATATTAATAGTAGAAATTGTAGATCTTTTGCACCCTTGAGCTTGGGGGAGGGTTGTAGTGATATTGCTGATTATGTTTAAAGTCAGGTGACTCAGAGGGAAAAAAAATGGTGGATTAGGGGTGACCCCCTGACCTTCTGCTCCCAGAATAGGAGGTGAAGAACTCGGACAGCTACACGCAAGTGGATCGTTCTCCCACAGGATCAGCATCGTGAATCTGCAGAGAAGCAGCGCCGGACAAGTACCGCTGGAAAAAAAAAAGAAAGGTTAATTGGAGAATTTACCCTAAAGTCTGGAGAGTGCGAGATATACAATAGGGAATGGAGCGTCGGATGGCTGCGCCGTGGGCCGGCTGGCCAGGGCTGTGTGATCTGACCCACAGGAGGAGGACTCTTTATCCACCGACCCCCACACCCACGCAGGCAGGGAAGCGCGCGGAGTCAGTGCGAAGTGGTAGCACAGGCCGAGAGGCCGTGTGGAGTGGAGACAGGAGCGGGAAACATTTCGAACTCTCCAGTGCGCTGTGCTGGGTCTGCTTTGGGCACGGCAGGGACTGGTCACAGTGGACACTTCCCCAGATTCCACAGGAGGGATCTTGGAAACAGGCTTCTCGTGTCTGGAGGCCGTCAAAATCAGAACAAGGGAGGTGAACACCAAAAAGGAGGCTCTGTCCTTGGAAACTGCTGAGGTTTCGGCTGGCGCAGGGTGGGGCAGAGGACAGATCTTTCCTACTGATCAGTCCCGAGTCAGTGTGTTAGGGTAGCAGTGGGCTCAGCAGGCTGCTCTAGGAGACAGCGGTGACAAACGCAGCTCTTGCTACCCGCCGAACAGTCGCCTCCAGCGCTGGCTGTCTGTGGGTGGGCAGCCACCACTTTGGGTGTTCATAGCCTAAAAACGCTGTGGCATGTTGCCCAGACAATGGACTCAGGCAACGCCCCGACCCTGCCCACAGAGCAGGTCCTGCCTTGGAGGAGGGGAGTAATGAGAGAAGCCGCTTTCTCTCCCAACCCAGCAGCTGGCCTTTTTGGGCTGGCAGGTCAAACCCCGCCTTTGAAGGGGCGGAATAAAAAGAGAAGCCACTTTATTGGCTGAGTCCCCAGGCAGTCTCGGGTGTCCCCCTTCCCCCTGTCCCACCCAGCCACCTGCGTTTTGTGCCAAAGGGACAGCCCCTGCCTCTAGATGGGCGCAGTGGTGAAGGAGGCTGCTTTTCCAGCCAAGACCTGCGGCAGGATCACCAACGCCACTTTTCTGCAACTCGGACACCAGAGTGCTTCTCATCAAAGGGACAGACCCTGCCCCTGGAAAGGCGGAGTAGTGAAAAGGCCGCTTTTCAAGCCCAGACACGCGGGATTGCCATTGCTCCTTTGATTTCTTTCCACCGCTGGGCTGCTTTGTGCCAAAGGGATAGATCAATCCCCTGAAAGGGCATAGTAGCGAAGGAGACTGCTTTTTGAGCTGAGTGGCTGACTCTTTGCTGCAACTCGGTCACCGGTACCTCCCGCCAAAGGGTCAGACGCCACCCTTGTAAGGGCGTAGTAGTGAAGGAAGCCGCTTTCTGGGCTGAGACCCGCCGTGGTGGCAGATGACCCTTGGCTGTGACCAGGCCACTGGTATTTTACACCAAAGGGTCCAACCCCACCTCTGGAAAGGCAGAGTAGCAAGCCAGGCTGTTTTCTGGTCTGAGACCCTCAATGGCCTTGGGAAGGGCTTCTCTAGCAGCCCTGAGGTGTGTACTTTGTACCAACTAGAAAAACTCCACCCCTTGGCAGGGCAGAGTAATGAGAGTAGCCACCTCCTGGGATGAGATGCCCACCAGGAAGTGCCCATCCCCCAGTCCAGAGGCTTATCTTCCCCTCTGCAGGGCAGACCTCACCCTTGGGAGATGGGAGAAACAAGAGAAGACCTTGTCCGAGCTGGGACTTGCAGTGGTCTCTGCCAACACCCATCCCCTAGACCGTCAGGACAGACTCAGCCCTTGAAGGCAGGGAGGAAGGAGAAAAATCACTTTCCCTGTGCAACTGGCTTGAATCTGTGGGACCTTGGAACTAAGCAAAAGGGGACAGATTGCTGACTTGGTACAGTGGGTTGGTTTTGATCATCTGATAACATCATAACACAAGGGCTCACCCTTGGTGCCCAGGCTGGTGCCAACTTAGGGGCTTGTGGTCTGGGAAGGAAAATCTTGACCAGAGTCCTTAGCAATTGCACCCATTGACACCACGCATCAGGAGCTGCTCTGCAAGAGTGGCAAAAAAGCCCTGAATGACATATCTGCAGCTCTCCCCTAGCTGCAGATTAAGCAACCTCTGAAGTACACTTAGGCTCACTGGTGCCTATTGCTCTTGTCACCCCACCTAAAGTGGTAACAGGGCTCAAGTAACCCTTGGGAGGTGCATGACATTCCCCAAATACTGAAGCATCCCATTACCCCAAATACTGTATATCCCATTTGGGGATTTAGAGCTCAATACAAAGGTATTGGAATACTTTGATAATAACTGACTCCTCCATGAGAACTACAAGGAACAAAGATAGGGTAACCTCATAGCCCAATGCAGTGTCTTTCACCTCAAACTAGTGGTCAGTAGCGGAGTCACACACACAGCAGTGATCCAACTCCTGGGAGTCTAAGCAAGGGATTCAAACTCACTAATCTCTGTAAGCAAAAGGTGAAGACAGAAATAACCCAACAGGCTAAAACACCTCTAAGACAATACAGGTCCAGAGCACATCTCCCCAGCACTGTCAAGGAATGTCCCTTTGGGATCCCAGAATTAAGTCCATAAACTAGTTCCAGCATCCCCAGTCCTTGACAAAGTAGCCTGATGAGAAAGAATCAGTAAAAGAACAAGGGAAAAATGAAAGATCAGAGAGAAAATCACCTCCAAAAGAAAATATTTGATCTCCATCAATTGATACCAACTTACATGATATGATTAAACTGACAGAGGAAGAATTCCAAATATGGATTGTAAGTAAACTCAATGGAATTGAAGAGAAAATAGAATACCAACATAAAGAAACCGCAAGAGCAATTCAGGAAATGAATGAAAAATTCTCTAAAGAAATTGAAATACTATGGAAAAACCAAACAGAACTCTTGGCAATGAAGGAGGCATTCAAGGAACTTCAAAACACAGTAGAAAGCCTCAAGAATAGAATGGATCATGCAGAGGAAAGAATCTCAGAGCTTGAAGATATGTGCTGAACAAATCAAATGAAGACAAAGAACACAGAAACAAGACACAAGACCAAAGCATAGAAGAAATGTGGGGTTATATAAAGAAGCCAAATGTAAAAATCACTGACATCCCAGAGGGAGAAGAAGAAAACTCACAAGGGCTGGAAAACTTATTTCATGGAATACTGGAGGAAAATATGCCTGACCTGGCAGGAAATCTTGATATCCAGATACAAGAAGCAAACAGAACTCCTGGAGACTCAATGTGAAAAGGCAATCACCAAGTCACGTAGTTATTAGGCTGACCAAAGTAAACACGAAAGATGCAATTCTCCAAGCAGTGAGATGAAAGCAACAAATAAACTACAAAAGAAGTCTATCAGACTAACTGCAGATTTCTCAATTGAAACTTTATAAGCCAGAAGGGACTGGGTGCCTATCCTTAATCTTCTAAAACCGAATAATACGCTACCTAGAATTATTTATTCAGCAAAATTAAGTTTCATCTATGAGGGAGAAATAAAGTCTTTCCCAGAAAAGCAATTGCTGATGGAATTTGCAATGACAAGACCAGCCCTACAGGAAATACTCAAACCTGCATTACACACCGAACAGCACAATAGACACTCTTCAAAGTAAAAGCTTTCAAGAGTTAAAGGCTAGAATTTGGACTTCGTGATGGCTCAAGTAGTAAAACAAAACAACAGGATTTCACCCAACAATATGAATGGAAATCTACCTCAAATTTCAATCCTCTCAATAAATGTGCATGGCTTAAACTGTCCTCTGAAGAGACATGGACTGGTAGAGTGGATAAAAGTCCACAAGCCTAGTATCTGCTGTCTACAGGAAACACATCTAACCCACAAAGATGCCTTCAGGATAAAGGTCAAGGAATGGAAAACAATCATCCAGACAAATGGAAGTCAAAAGAAAGCAGGGATAGCTGCACTAGTTTCAGATAACATAAGCTTTAAAATAGCAGAAGTAAAAAAAGACAAAGATGGCCACTATATAATGGTGAAAGGGAAGATCCAACAAGAAGAGTTAACAATTCTTAATATATATTCACCCAATGCAGGAGCACCCAGTTACATAAAGCCAACCTTGTCTGATCTAAATAGCATGATAAATAATAACACCATAGTAGCATGGGACTTCAACACCACACTGAATGAACTGGACAGATCTTTCAAACAGAAAATAAGCAAAGAAATAATGAACTTAAACAGAGCTCTAGAACAAAAGGGTCTGACAGATCTCTACAGAACATTCCACCCAAATAAATCTGAATATACATTCTTCTCATCAGCCCATGGAACTTTCTCCAAAATACATCACATACTAGGCCACAAATCAGAACTCGACAAATTCAAAAAAATAGAAATTATACTGTGAATCTTCTCTGATCATAGTGATATAAAATCAGAGTTCAATTCCAACAGAAATACTCTACACTTCACAAAGTCATGAAAATTAAATAATCTATGGGTGAATAACTATTGGGTCAAGGAGGAAATACAGAGGGAAATCAAGAGTTTCTTTGAACTAAATGATAACAGAGACACAAGTTATCAAAACCTGTGTGATACAGCAAAAGCATACCTGAGAGGAAAACTAATAGTAATGCATAGTCACATCCAAAAAAACAGAAAACACAAAAATCAACAATCTAATAAACAGTCTCAAGGAATTGGAAAAGAAAGAGCAAACCAATTCCTATCCTAGTAGAAGAAAAGAAATAACTAAGATCAAAGCAGAACTAAATGAAATTGAGAACAAGAGAATTATACAGAAGATCAACAAAACCAAAAGCTGGTTTTTAGAAAAGATAAACGAAATTGACAGCCCTCTTGCGAAATTGACAAGAATTCAAAGGGAAAAAACTCAATTAGAAATAAACTCAATTAACAAATAAAAATAAAACTCAATTAGAAATAAACTCAATTACAATTGAAAAAGGAGAGATCACAACAGACACCATGGAAATACAAAACATTATTTTTGATTACTATGAAAACTTATATGCCCCAAAACTACATAATGAGGAACCCATGGAAAAATTCCTGGAAACATTCAACCTCCCTAAGTTGACCCAGGAGGTAACAGAATTTCTGAATACACCAATCTCAAGCTCAGAAATTGGAGCAGCAATTAAAAACCTCTCCAAACAGAAAAGTCCCAGACCCAATGGCTACACTTCAGAATTTTACCAAACATATAAGAAAGAACTCATACCTATACAACAGAAATTATTCCACAACATTGAGAAAGATGGTATCCTTCCTAACTCATTATACAAAGCCAACGTCACCTTGATACCAAAGCCAGGAAAGGACACAACAAAAAAAGAAAACTACAGACCAATATCCCTCATGAATATAGATGCAAAAATCCTCAACAAAATTTTAGCGAATTTAATTCAGCAGCACATCAAAAAAATAATTTACCATGACCAAGCAGGCTTTATTCCAGGGATGCAAGGCTGGTTCAACACATGCAAATCTATAAATGTGATTTGCCTCATAAATAAATACATGAAGAAAGACCATATGATTCTCTCAATAGATACAGAAAAGCATTTGACAAAGTCCAACACAACTTTAGGACAAAAACTCTTAAAAAAATAGGCATAGATGGGTCATACCTTAAAATTATCAAGTCCATTTATGACAAACCCATGGCCAATATCATACTGAATGGGGAAAAATTGAAATCATTCCCACTGAGAACTGGAACCAGACAAGATTGCCTACTATCTCCATTTCCATTCAACATAATGCTGGAAGTCCTTGTTAGAGTAATTAGACAAGAGAGGGGTATTAAGGGTGTCCAAATGGGGGCATGTGAGATCAAACTCTTGCTCTTTGCCAATGATATGACATTATATCTAGAAAACCACGAGGATTTATCTAAGAGACTCCTAAAATTAATAAATGAATTTAGCAATGTCTCAGGATACAAAATTAATACACACAAATCAGAAGCATTCATATGTGCCAATAACAGTCAAGCTGAAATACAAATCAAAAACACAATACCTTTTAAAATACCCTCAAGGAAAATTAAATATCTAGGAATATATTTATTAAAAAATGTGAGAGACATATACAGGGAGAACTACAAAACACTAAGAAAAGAAATCGTAGAAGATATAAGCACATGAAAAAATCTACATTGCTCATGGATTGGTAGAATCAATATTGTTAAAATGTCCATATTACGTAAAGTGATCCACAGAATTAATGCAATCCCTATCAAAGTGCCATCATCATTCTTTACAGATCTAGAAAAAATAATTCTACACTTTGTATGAAACCAGTGAAGACCTCGTATAGCCAAAGCAATCTTAAGTAAAAAGCACAAACTGGGAGGTATCAGTCTACAAACTTCAAGCTGTACTACAAGGCTATGGTAACTAAAGTAGCATGGTACCAGCACAAGAACAGAGACATAGACCTTTGGAATAGGACTGAGAATCCAGAGATGAAACCATCCGCATATGGCAATCTAATCTTTGACATAGCAGAAAAAATATACAGTGGGGAAAAGAATCACTTTTGAATTAATGGTGCTGGGAAAACTAGATAGCTACATGCAGAAGATTGAAACAGGATCCCCACCTCTCACCTCTCACAAAAATCGATTCAAGATGGATAACCGACTTAAACCTAAGGCATGAAAGCTTAAGAATTCTAGAAGGCGATGTTGGGAAGACCCTTTCAGACACTGGCCTAGGCAAAGAATTTTTGAAGAAGACCCCCAAAATAATCGCTGCCACAACAAAAATAAATAACTGGGATCTGACCAAATTAAAAAGCTTTTGCTCAGCCAAGGAAACTATCATTAGAGGGAATAGACAGCCTAAAGAATGGGAGAAAATATTTGCTCTCTACACATACGATAAAGGCTGGATAACAAGATCTAGAACTCAAAAAAATTTACAAGAAAAAATAAAACAACCTCATCAATAAATGGGCAAAGGAAATAAACAGAAACTTTTCAAAAGAAGACAGAATAATGGCCAGCAAACATATTAAAAATTGCTCAACATCTCTACTCATTAGAGAAATGCAAATCAAAACCACAATGAGATATCACCTAAACCCAGTAAGATTGGTTTCTATCAAAAAATCCCAAAACAACAAATGCTGGTGAGGATGTGGAGAAACAGAAACACTCTTACATTGCTGGTGGGACTGCAAATTAGTGCAACCTCTGTGGAAAAGAATTCGGAGATACCTCATAGAACTAAAAATAGAAATACGATTCAGTCCAGCAATAGCACTATTAGGCATCTACCCAAAAGAGCAAAAGATATACTATAATAGAGACATCTGCACCATAATGTTTATGGCAGCACAATTCACTATTGCAAGGATGTGGAAACAACCCAAGTGCCCATGAATTCATGAGTGAATTATTAAAATTTGGCATATCTATACAATGGCATATTAGTCAATTATAAGAAATGACAGTGATCTAGCACCTTTTATTTTTTCCTGGATTGGGCTTGAGCCCATTATCTGAAGTGAGGTATCACAAGAATGGAAGAATAGGTTCTACTTGTACTCGCCATCAAATTGGCACTAACTGATTAACACTACGGTGCTCACATGGTAGTAATATTCTCCAGGTATTAGGGGGTTGGGGGAGGTAAACTCACAACTAATGGACACCGTGAGCATCATAGAGGGGAAGGGCATGCCTCTAACCCTCTCTTGGGTGAGGCAAAGACATATAATGTAACCAAAATATTAATTATCTCATAATATCCTGAAAAAAATAAATACATTAAGGTGATACTTTAAGTGAAATGTTTTTAAATAACTAGCATTTCTGTGGGAAAGGGTGAAGAGTGTTCTTGGCATAGAATGAATCAAGAAAGGGTGGAGTGACTTAGGAAATGTAATACTTCCATTGATGCTGTAGTTCACAGTTCAAGGGTAAGCAAGAGAAATTATGAAAACAAAACAAACACATACAATTTATATCTGAATGAGGGGGAAAGGGGTCCAAAAGAATATGAAAATAGAAAGGACCAGAATCCTGTGTGACCACATAATAGTTAATCCTTATCCTAAATGCAAGTAAAAACCATTCAAGCGTCATAGGCATAGTCAAGATCAGATTTTATTTTCAATGAGAATGTTGTCTACTATATGATTACTGGATTACTTCTGATTCTTACTTAAGGAAACAGTAATAAGAAGATAGATTTGGGGCCAGTGATAAACTAGCCTCATGTCAATTTTCTGGGTAAATTCCCAGGACAAAGAGAATACAAATGACAATGTTTTCTCAGTGACTGACAATTTATTCCCAAAGACCACTGGCAAAATACAAAATTTCAGTTTGCTCTCTGTGCAGGTCCAGGTGTTCTTTGTATTCATTCACAGGCTTATATAGATCTTTAAAATTATTCAGGGAACAAAAAGTCTCAATTCAAAATAGAAACATAGCAGTGTCAGGATGTATCTAGTTTCCATTTAAATATCCTCAAACTATTGTTCCTCGTGGAATAAACACCTTATCTCAAAGCCATCAAGTTATGAATTGTACGTATGAATGCTAAAGATGTGGGGTGTTAAACATGATGATAAAACATATGACCAAGTTGAAATTAAAATATTTTACTGTTCTCATCTAAAAAAAAAAATAAAGTCAAATGACTGAAATTTATTAACTAAGAACCTGAATGTAATGAGAGTAATTTTAAGGAAGCTTTCCAGAAGAAAATGATTTAAAATGTGTGGCATTGAGGGAAGAACATCTACATGAATTATTTGAAATTTTGCTCAGGAGATTCATCTTTTCTCCTTCCTGTACTTATTTATTTCATAATTTACTTATATTAGTGTAGAACTATGGATATTTATTTTATGCTTTGGATTATAATCCAATACTATTATTTTTGTTCCTCAAATTGTTCCAACTTTGGCCATTGGGAGCACTTTAAGTTGTCTTCTGTGTCATTTTGACATATTCCTATCTTCGCAGGATTTTTATTTTGTCTTCTGTCTTTTTGTCTTTATTTTGAGACTTCCTTAATTTCTGGCACAGCTAGATGGTCCAGACTCATCTTACATATTTCCTTCCCCAGTCCTGTAATCAGCTATTTCTTTAAGGTGCCCTGTTTTCTTTTCTTAGCGAATGATATACAAAAGTAAGATCTGGGTGCAAGGTGTGGACTGTCACTACTGAAGTGTTGTTTCCTCCAATCCTCTAAGCTGGCAAGGCAAGGAAATACATTAATGTTTACTGATCAGTGTACATACACATACCAACAAATATTTCTATTTGTAACCGCCTGTATCTATATTGAGCTAAAAACGAGTTCATACTGACCTCCCTAACTAATCCATCACTGCGTGGATCATTCTAGCCTTATCCCTTTGCTTTTCTGTAAATTCCTACTCTAAAAGTAAGAAACCTTGGCTCACAACAGTACAAACTCTGGTATCACTTTACTTAATTTTTCAATTTCAGTGCACATGTATAGCAATATCAGAATTGTTAATCTTGTACTCCTGTGGGATGCAACTTTAATAAAGTATAGTGCTTATGTGCATTTGCTTTTGCTATTAGTCTTGCAGACTCCTCTCATTTCTGAGGTTACTCATGTTCAGGGAGGTTTCATTTGTAGCAGTTAGATTCTCTTCTTAAAGGCTACATTCCTTTCTGGGATCCCTGAACTTCTTATTTTTAAAAATACATTAAGATTTTCTTTTTGTGTTGTAAAGTTCCATAGTTTTTAATTTTTTTGATCAACAATTTTATTTATTTATTTTTTAATTTTTTTTTATTTCAGCATATTACTGGGGTACAAATCTTTAGATTACATATATTGTCTTTGCCCCACCTGAATCATAGCTTCAAGCATATCCATCTCCTAGATGATGCACACCACACCAATTAGGTGTGCACCCATCCCCTCCTCCCCCGCCAACTGCCTGACACCTGATGAATGTTTCTAAATATGTGCATTTAAGTGTTGATCAGTTAATACCAATTTGATGGTGAGTACAAGTGGTGCTTGTTTTCTATTTTTGTGATACTTCACTTAGTAGAATGGGTTCCAGCTCTGTCCAGGATCATACAAGAGATGCCAGATCACCACTGTGTTTTTTTTGTGGCTGAATAGAACTCCGTGGTATACATATACCACATTTTATTAGTGCACTCATGTATTGATGGGCACTTGGGCAGCCCTCCTCCCTGTAGTTTTTAATATATGCAAACTACAACATATCTGCCATTATTATCAATATATCATACAGAGTAGTTTCACTACCATAGAAATTCCCTGTGCTTCACTTAATACTGCCTCTCCCTCCTGAAACCATGGCAAACATAGATCTTTTATAGTGGCTCTATAGTTTTTGCTTTTCCAGGATTTCATGTAGTGGGAATCATACAGTGTGTAGCCTCTGTACATTGGCTTCTTTCACTTAGTAATATGCATTTAATATCCAACCATGTCTTTCATGGCTCAATTATTCATCATTTTTATCACTGAATAATACGTTATTGTATAAATATTTCACAATTTTTTTTTAATCTGTTCACCTTTTAATCCATTTGTCTGTTGAAGAACATCTTGGTTGCTTCATTTGGGGCACTTATAAATAAAGCCACTATAAACATCATTTGGTGGTTTTCAGGTAGACACAATTTTCAAATCAACCGAGTAAATACTTAGAAGCTTGATTACCAGATGAGATGTTAGGGATATTTTATTTTTAACTTTGGAAAAGACTGCTAAACTTCTTCTAAAGTGGCTGTATTTCTTTACAATCACACCAGCAATGAACAACAGTTTCTGTTGCTCTGCATACTTGAAAACGTCAGGTATTTTGAATTTTGATTTTTAGCCATTATAATAGACTTGAAATATTTTAAATTGAGTTATTATTGTGTAATTTTAAATGTTCTCGTACATTTTTCAAATCAAAACCACAATGAAATATCACTTAACTCCAGTGAGAATGACTTTAATCAAGAAGTCCCAAAACAATAAATGTTGGTGTGGATGTGGAGAGATAGGAACACTCATACACTGCTGTGAGACTCCAAACTAGTACAATCTCTGTAGAAAGTAATATGGAGACACTTCGAAGAGCTAAAGTAGAACTACCATTTGATCCAGCAATCTCATTATTGGGCATCTATCCAAAGGAACAAAAGACATTCTATAAAAAAGACATCTGCACTTGAATGTTTATAGCAGCACAATTCACAATTGCAAAGATGTGCAAACAACCCAAGTGCCCATCAATACATGAGTGGATTGATAAAATGTGATATATGTATACCATGGAGTACTCCTCAGCCACAAAAAACAATGGTGATCTAGCACCTCTTGCATTATCCTGGATAGAGCTGGAGCCCATTCTACTAAGTGAAGTATCACAAAAATGGAAAACAAGCACCACATGTACTCACCATCAAATTGGTATTAACTGATCAAGACTTATGTGTGCATATAGTAGTAACATTCATTGGGTGTCAGGCAGGCGGGAGGGGAGGAGAGGATGAATATATTCACAACTAATGGTTATGGTGTGCACCGTCTGGGGGATGGACATACTTGAAGCTCTGACTTGGGTGGGACAGAGGCAATATATGCAACCTAAAAATTTGTAGCTTCGTAATATGCTGAAATAAAAATAAATAAATAAATGTTCTTATATTTGGACACAAGCCCTTTGTTAGATATGTGTTTTACCAATATTTTCTCCCAATCTGTAGCTTGACTTTTAATTCTTTTAATGATAGTTTTCTCATAGCAGAATTTTTAATTTTAGAAAAGTACAATTCATCATTTTTTTCTGAGTTGTGCTTTTCATTTTTTATCTAAGTGTTCATCATCAAACCCAAAATCACCTAAATTTTCATCTGATGTTTTCTGCCAGAACTTTTAGGCTTTTCTGTATTACATTTAGATTTATAATATATTTCAAGTTATTTTCTGATACAAGTGTAAGGATTTTGTCTTGTTTCATTCTTTGGATATGAATATATATTTGTTCCAGCATGATTTGTTGAATAGAATATCATTTTGTAATTGATTTGGCTTTGGGCCTTTGTCAAAATTCAGTTGTTTATCTGGGTGGATCTATATCTAGTTTCTTTGTTCTATTTCATTAATATATATGTTCCTGTTCTTTCCCCAGAATTATGCTGTTTTGATTATTGTAGCTTTACAGTAAATATTGAAGTGAATTAGTCCTCCAATTTTGTTTTTTTTTTTTTTTTTGTCAGTATTGTATTGGGTGTTCTGGGTATTTTGCCTTTCCATATAAATTTCGAATGAGTTTATCAATATCTACAAAATAACTCTCTGGCATTTTGGTTGGACTTGCCTTGAACCTATAGGGCAAACTATGAAGAATTGACATAATTATATGGAATATTTCAATTTGTGAACATAGAATATTCCTTCATATAATTAGTTCTTCCTTGATTTCTTGGTAGGAATTTGTAGTTTTTCTCACATTCATCATGTACACATTTTGTTAGACTAATAGCTAACTATTTCTTTTTTGTGTGCTATAACAAATGGCATCGTGTTTTTAATTTCAAATTAAAAGTAATTGTGTCTTTCAATTAAATTTTCAATTGTTCATTGCTGTTGTGTAGAAAACCAATTAACTTTTGTATATTAGCCTTTCATCCTGATAACTTGCTATAATTGCTTATTAATCACAGGAGTTCTGTTGTTGTCAATTCTTTGGGATTTTCTTCATAGTAGCATTAATTTCAGAGAAAGCAGAATTCATGCAAAGAAAATTATCAGAGAGATAATGATGTAAATGATTATGCGGTCAAATCTTCAAGAAGACATAACAATCTTTAACATTTATGCATTTAAAAATAGTTGAAATGGATCAATTCTTTGAAAGAAACTCAAGGAGGAAGAAATAGTAATCCAAATAGACATATATCTTTCAAAGAAATCAATTTAATAAATAATAATCTTCAATAAAAGAAAACACCAGGTCAAGATGATTTCAATGGCGAATTCCACCAAACCTTTAAGGGACAAATGATACCAAACTCTATAATCTGTTCCTAAAAATAGAAGCAGAGTGGGACATCTCTCTCTTATTTTCTGAGTCTAGCATTATGCTACTACCATAACCAGGCAAAGACATCACAACAAAGTGAACTACAGACCAATATCTCTTGTGAACATAAATGAAAAAATTGACAACAAAGTATTAGCAAATATTTCCAGTAATACATAAAAAATTAAAAAATGAAAATCTCTTCAGAATTTTATTTTTACTTAAAGTGTAAATTTAGACAACTTTATACTAGAAGAAGGATATAAAACACTAATTAAGGAGCAGAACATTCAAATATTAAAACAGAGTAGTGGAAGCAGTGAATAGTAAGATTAGTAAATTACATGATAGGAAGAAAAACAAAAATTGTGATTCAAACTTAAAGAAATTAACATTTTATCCATTTTAGCTAACAATGTTTAGTAGACAAATCACATATTAGTGTCCAAGTCAAATTGGACTCTACAATTTGAAGCAGAAATAAACAATTAACATATTTTTACATGATTGTTCTAGACAATGAAATTGACAATGTTTTAGCATGTGTCGGGCGGGGAGGGGGAGGTGGAGCTGGGGTGGTGTTGCAGGTGATGGGAGCAGCTGTAAATACAGATGAAGCTTCTTCTGCTTGCCTGTCACTCGCTTTCTGCTGTGTGGCCCAGTTCCTAACAGGACACAGACTGGTACCGGTAAGTGGCCTAGGGTTTGGGGACCACGGCAATATAGTATTGTTAACTATAGATGTTAATACTACACTGTACCATAGATTTCTAGAACTTAACCATCTTGCATAACTGAAATTTTAGACCCTTTGACCCATTTCCCCCTCCTTCCAGCCCCTGGTAATCACCATTCTATTCTCTACTTCTATGAGTATATATATTGCGTATGTGTGTGTGTGTGTGTGTGTGTGTGTGTCTGTGTGTGTATGTGTGTGTATTTGAATCAATATGCAGGTGAGATCATGCAGTATTTGTCCTTTTGCATCTGGCTTATATACCTACCATAATGTCCTTGAAGTCTATCTGCTGCAAATGGCAAGATTTCCTTCATATTTAAGGTTGAATAATATTCCACTGTATGTATATACCAGGATTTCTGTTATCCTATGGACTTTTATATTTTTAGCATATCTTGACTATTGAGAATAATACTTCAATTAACATAGGGATGTAGATACCTCTTTGAGACCCCGATTTCAGTTCTCTGGGCATATGCCCAGAATTCAGATGGCTGCATCAAATATTAGTTCTATTTTTAATTTTTTGAGGAACTTGTTTGTTTTCCATGGTAACTTCACCAATCTACCTTCCCAATAACAGTGTACAAGGGTTCCATTTTCTCCACATCCTCACTAGTACATTTATCTTTTAGTTCCACTTCTATTTTTTTTTTTTTTTTGGTCTGTAAGATAATATCTTATTATTAACCTTCTGCTATGCATTTCCCTGATAATTACTGATGTTGAGCCCCTATTTGTATATTGGCTGGCCAATTGTTTATCTTCTTTGGAGAAATGTTTATTCTGGCCTTTTGCCCGTTCTTTTAATTTAGATTATTCTGATTTTTGTTTTATTTTGTTTGCTGTTGGGTTGCTTGAGTTCCTTATATATTTTGAGTATTAATCCCTTCTCAGATATGTAATTTGTAAATATTTTCTCCTGTTGTGTAGGCTGACTATATTTTGTTGATTGTTTCCTTTGACGGGCAGAAGATTTTTAGTTTTATTTTTGGAAGATTTTTAATTCTAATCATCTGTATTTGTTTTTGTTGCCCACACTTTTGGTGTCATATCCAAGAAAACATTGCCAAATCCAAACCCCAAGAAAAATTTCCTACATTTTTTTCTAATAGTTTTTTGATTTCCAGTTTGACCTTTAGCTTTTAATCCTTTTTGAATTATTTTTTCTGTGGTGTGAGATAAAGATCCAAATCTATTCTTTTGTTTATAGATATCCATTTTTGCCAATTCAATTTATTGAAGTAACTATAATTTCCCAGTTGTGCTGTCTTCCTACCCTGTGGAGGAGCAGTTGACCATATAAACATGGGTTTATTTATGAACACTTAATTTTGTTACATTGGTCTCTGTGTCTGTTTTTAGGCCAGTACCACACTGTTTTGATTACTCTAGAGTTGCAATATATTTTAAAATCAGAAAAAATGATACCTTTAGCATTATTCTTCTTGCTCAAGGCAATACAAAATGGGTTTCTTGGGAAGCACCCTGAAATTCTGGGAAGCTGAGAGTCAACTTACACTATCGTTTCCCCACAGGAGAAATCATGAACCAAGGAGAGCCCTCTCAGGGTTACGTTTTCCTGGCTTCAAAGGGGATAATGCAGACAAAATGAAACTGTTCTCCTTGCCCCTTTGAGTGTGGCCCTCCTCAGTTTTTGCACTTTACCATGTGCTGTAATCCCTCACTGGATTTTAGAGCTCTCAAAAAGCCTTTTTTTTTTTCTTTTTAAGTCTGCAAAAATTTATCAAATGGGTGTTTGTGTAGGGGGGGGTGAAGGCTGGGGACCTTTTGTTTTGCCATTTTTCTGACTTAAATTAGTTAATGTTAAGACAGACAGTCCCAAGTGAAATTAAAATAAATATGCATTTTATACATATATGAATCAATTTTTCATTCCATTAAATGGAATTTGATCTGGCTTCTACTTATTCTATTTTCATTTTATTCATTTATATTAATTTATAAAATTAAGGTATAAGTAGAAATAATCTGAGAGTTAATACTACTCATTTTTGGGAGTTTTTCTATTCAAAATATTAGAAAATGGGTAAAATTATCTTTCTCTAAATTTAGCCTGTATTTGTTAGGCATGAGGCCATACATGATTTTATTCTTCATTGTTACAATATCCTTATGGCAATATTACCACTACTCTTAGTATTAAAAGTATAGGAATAAGGCTATTTATATTTGTTTGGACTAAAGAGATAGACTATGAAAACCAAGATCAGAAATATGACTATCTTAGCTTCAGCTGAGGTCTTACTTGATGGCAAACGTTTAGAAAAATACCTTCTCTCCATCTCCCAGAGACATTAGAAACATTGATTACCCCTACAAATATTGGAAGGCCCTCCTTTCCAGGAGGGAATGTTGCTGAGTAGCCTACTACCTTCATTGTATTGGAATAAACATCAGTTGTAAAGTCAGACAAACATTTGACAAGCTTCCATCATATACTAACAAGCATCAATTATAATGATTAACTCATAAATTGCTGTATGAATAAATAAGGTAACATAGGGAAGATTGTAGGACACTGTCCAAAATTTAACATTTGTTGTTTGTATTCATCACTTGACAATTAATATTAAATGATCATTATGCATAAAGTGGATTAAAATTAGTTTGGGTGTATAGAATATGTAAGTAAAATTTGACAATTTTTTTTCTCAAAAATCATGTAAAACAGAGTGCTTACAAAAATTCCTGAAAGCATCACTGTAAAATCACTGAGAGCCTAGGAATTTACATTAGGAAAAGTTCCTTTGGTGATTCTTATAAATTTTAAATAAACAATATTGGATTTTTGTTTTAATTGTGCCTGCTATATGAGGAAAATATATTCATGGCTTACTCTATAATGAACATCTAAATGTTAACTAATACTCACTGACTGACTTCTATGTATTAATATTTGGCTTGATCCTAAACTTTTCTATATATTTTTCTTATTTAATCTTTATAATAAAGATTATAATAAAAATATTTAATTTTTACCATTACATTATAATTCGACATTGATTTTCCATATAATGTATAGAGTTTAGACTCACTTTTTCCTTGTAATGGTGAGAGAATCTTATTGAGTTTCATTTTTTCCAAGTATATGTCAAGGTTGTGATATAATTAAGTAATCATTTATATGAAACTGCTTTAAAATTAGTGAAACCCTCCATAATTATAGATATTTTGATATTATTATTAAGAAAAATAAGGGAAACACATAGCTATATGCCCTTTCAATCATTAACTCTGCAAATAATGCAAATGAGTGTTAATTTTAATTGGTTTACAGATTTTTTTCAGTCCTCAAGACAATGTTACCTGATATTGTTTCTTCTTTGGAAAAAAATTATTTTATTCTCTAAAATAAACTTCAGACTTGTTACTATAATTTGAAGAACGTAGCATCACAACGTGAATGGTTTTCTACTATTATAAAGAATAAGCTTGAAATAAATACAGTTGTTCTCCCATCCTACCACTTTTTAACATTTTCTTGTAGCATAAATAAAATGCTGTTTCTTAATCTCTGTAATAAAAAATACCTAGATTAAAACAGTTTATTCAAGCAAAAATGTCTATCTGCGCTTCTCTTTGCCCAGTGCTATGAACCTGTCTAAACAACCCTCTAGTCTTAGTTATTTACCTCTATCTGCTCTCTGCACTTCACATTCCTACTTCAGAACACTCCTCACAAAGAAGGTCAAAAGATATCTAAAAATATGTACATCAGAGGTTTGCACTTCTCTGCTTAAAAGAATTAAAATTTTCTAAGAATGAAAAGCAATTTTTCGATATAGACAGAAGACCCTGTGTGGTTTGATCTTTGGCTACTATTTTAATCTCTTTTATCTATCAACCACAGTGGTTTTTAGCTCTCTGCATTGACTATCTCCCTCCAAATGGATGGCTGCTCTTCACCCTTTAGATCTCAGTGGTAAAATCATCTCTCTGGAAATATGTTCCGTCATTGACCAAACTGAAAGTGATTCCTCTCAGTTGTCTGTATCAACTCTTTTTCATTATAGCACAAGCCATTATTTATTATGTATTTGTGTTTCATTCACTTCAGTCCATAAAGGCATAAAATGTATGATTTGTTCCTTGGTGAACACATATAATGAAGTATTTGACAAGTAATAGCTTCTCAAAAATATTTGTGCCATACCATAATACATAAAAGAATGAGTAAAAATCAGTATGTTAAATAGGAAAATGCAGTACACTTTTGTGAAGACATATCATGCATTAGTTGATTCATGAGGAATTATATATTTTACTTTTCTCTATTCTTTCTGAACAACATGATATATCCACTCTTCTATTTGAAAGACAAAAAGTAAAATTAGATATTTTCAATTGTTGACTAAAAACAGTTGTATTTACAAGAAAGATTTCCTGGAATGTCTGCTTGCAAAACTACCACAAATACTGCATAGCTAATGACCATCTTCTATACTTTCCCCTCAAAGATTCTCTTTAAATCAAATTATTTTTAAAGTGAATTGAGTTAAATTACAATATTATTTTAATGGGACACTACAGAGTGTCTATTAATTGGAATTCCAATAACGTGTAAACTTTTTTACTGGCTACTTAGAACATTACTCATGCACAATGTTACTGTCTTTTTGATCTATAAAACATATCATATTGCAAAATATGCATTATCTAAGTAACCTAAAAATGTAACTTTTCTTAGCTTTTGAGGTGTCACAGTGTGATAGGCTGAAAAAGCAAAAATGATCCCTTTAGACTTATTATATATTTAATTGGCATATTTTAAAAATAATTTTCAGCATATTTTACTGCAAGACACCATTTATGTTTTTTTGTACTGTTCTTCCCATTTGTAGTCAAATTTTCAGGAAAAGGAGGGCAGTGAAAAGAAATACAAAATATTTCATCAAGGTAAATCTTTCGAGAAAATGTCCTGACATTATAACCGGATTAAGTTAATCAGCACTGCTGGTGGCATCTTTTTCAATCATTTCTAAAGTTAGCTGGAAATTCCTGTAACCCCATGATATCTGTGTGCTAGCTCGCTCTTTTTCTTTTGTTATCCAGCAGTCTTATTTAGACCCTTCATTTTTAACTGCAAGTTTCAGGAGTTTGAATAATGCTCTAAGTACCAGTCTTGAATAGTTTGGTTCTATAGAATCTATTCTAGCTTCCGTATGCTTTTAAGGAGATTGTATTTAAACTTTTTGTTTGAAAGAAGTATAATGGTGTTCTAAGAGAGAGAGAAAAGAAATTCAGAAGATATTTAAACTGGTAATTTTACACAGAAGACTGACAAATTTTATGTCTTTTGGTCATGAAGGATTTCCTAAAGGATTATGGAATAACAAAGAAAGCAGTATTTCTTCTAATCTTTCCTGTATTTTAAAGATATCAAAAAATTAGCACCAACACAACTTTGAAGTAACACTCTAGAATATATTCATAGGAACGTTTTATTTGTTTCAAGAAGGTAACACAACTCCAAAATGAACATAGCATTTTAACACCGGCTACACCTTAATCTGACCCCATGAAATCAAATCTATTTTATCTTCCTTTGTTTCTTCTTGATGCACACATGGATTGAATGCGTGTATCTCCTATGCATCTAGGATGGCGCCATGTACTATTATGGAGAGAATTGAGAGGAGAACCATATGTGTCCTTTTTGTTAAATCTTAATTCTCGTGCATAAATCTGAGTGAGAAATTTGTAATCCAAGTCCAGAAAGTATGGTCCTCGAAACAGCACCATTTCCATCAGCAAAGGGTGATAAGCAATCAAAATCTCAGGCCCTAGCCCCGACCCATGGAATCAGAATCTACATTTTAACAAGATCCCCAGGGGATTTATGTATACCTATAATTTTGAGAAGCACTGATATTTTCATAAATCATTGTTTTTATTAAATTTTTAAATTAAAAATCCACCTCAGAATTTAGATTCTGTGGGACAGAAATTACAAAAAGGTACAGCCATTTTTTTTGTATGTTTGCTGTCCATTATTCTGTCCTCTTTTGAAAAGTTTCTGTTCATGTCCTTTGCCCATTTACTAATGGGGTTGTTTGATCTTTTCTTGTTGATTTTCTTAAGTTCTATATAGATTCTTGCTATCAGCCCTTTATCAGATGTGCAGAAAGCACATATTTTCTCCCATTCTGTAGGTTGTCTATTCACTGTAATGATAGTTTCCTTGGCTGTGCAGAAGCTTTTTAATTTGATCAAGTACCATTTATTTATTTTTGTTGCTGCTGTGATTGCTTGAGGTATCACAAGAAAGGAAAAATATGCACCACATGTACTCACCATCAAATTGGTCCTAACTGATCAACACTAGGCTGCTCACATGGTAGTAATATTCATTGGGTGCTGGTCAGGTTGGGGTTTTGGGGGTAAACTCACAACTAATGGCTGCGGAGTGCACTGTATGGGGGAAGGGCACACTTGTAGCCCTGGCTTGGGTCAGGCAAAGGCACTACATGTAACCAAAATGTTTGTACCCCCACAATATCTTGAAATTAAAAAAAAAAAGGTCCAGCAAGAATATCTTTTCTCAATTATACAATACCTAGAACAGTATCTTCTTACAGTGTTTTTAATTACATTTCTGATAGGCATGCTCACTATCAGCTGAGAAACTTTTTTTTTTTTTTTTAAGCTCCTCATGTCCTGGTTCCACAATATTAACAGTTCATTGTTTAGCCAACCTTGCTCCTTTCAGATTCATCATCAGATTTTAACACTTCATGGCTGCTTCTCATTGAGAAGAAGCCAGACAGTCCTTTTCATTTTCTGTATGAAAATATTTTTAGCTAGCTCATTAAGTTTCTTCGGTATATTTTCTGTTTTCCACATTACCACAGGTGAGAGCATTGCCAAACTCTCTGCTGTTACATAACAAAGGTCCTCTTTTCTTCACTGGGTCCTTTTCATTTTTTTCACAACTTCCTGAAAACCTTTTCAGACTTTACCTGTTACTCAATCCCTACGTCAATACTACCTGCTTTAGATGTTTTATTCTCTGTTTTTAATTTTTTTTTTATAGCAGCATTCAGATATCAGGTACTGAAGTTCTGTTCCACATGTTCCAGTTGCAGTGAAAAGTTACCCACCAAATGCTTGACTCAAAACAAACATTTTATTATGCTCATAAATTCTGTGTATTAACAATTTGGAAAAGGACAATAGGACAGACTTGTCTTCATTTCTAGATACTTGGGGCTTCAGCTGCAAAGACTCAACTCCTGGGCATTAACATTTTCTGAAGCTATCATAATATACACATCTTACAGCTGACTGATGGCTGGAGCTTCATCTGGGACTGTGGGTTAGAACAGCCTACATGGCCTTTTTATGTGACCTGGGCTTTCTCACAACGTTGAATCCTAGGACTTCCTGGGTGGTGGTTCAGGCCTTCTAGGGCAAATGTTGTAGCTCACAAGTCAGAACTTTCATCATATTTTAAGACTTAGCCTTGGATTTCACACAGCTTAATTTCTGACACATCCTTTTCATCATAATTAAGTCCCATGTTCTTCTTCAATTTAAGGGGGAGAGAATTTGACTTCACCTCTTGATGGATGAGTGACAAAGTCACAGAATAGCAACTATCTTTGAAAAATAAAATGCAAACTACCAAAACTGGCTTATTCCATGTGTTTGAATAGCTAATTATATGATGATTTCTTCCAATATGTAGTCTTATCCAAACATTTGTTTTTCTTCCAGAATTTAGAAGTCTTGAGAGGAAGGGGCAAATGTTATTTTTTGGTTATACTTACAGAATCCATAGCATAGGATTAAATGTCCTCTATATGCTTCATAAGTACTTATTAACCTATGATGACCCTATAACTATTTCCAAATATCATCATTTGAATAACAGAAATACCTTATCAAATATTTAGAACAAATAAACCACTAATCAAAAACTTTGTTGTAGCTAGAGGCTAAGTGAATTTTGTCTTTGTTTGTCTAATGCATGAGCAGGAGAGAGATGCCGAGAGACATATTGGTTCTAGAGATTATAAACATTCATTACAAATGCACTGGTAAGCAGCTGATCCTCATCTACAGTAAAAATTTAACAAGAGAAAAAATGGTCTTAAGTTGTAGTATGAAGAATCTAAATTGGATTTAATGAATAATATTACAAGCATGGGAACAGTTAAACATTTGGAAGAGTGGTTTGGAATGACACTATCATGGACATCCTTAAAGGTATGAAAATAGCATAAACTTAAATCCTGTGTTCCTGGGATAGTTTAGGTGATCCTTCACGGAGGAAAACAAAACAAAACAAATCTACATCCTCATGTCTAAAAGTAGATATTTATGAAATTTGTCTTCAAATAAATCTTTATCATGAAAAGGTAACATTTTAGTGTATATGTGTTAAATGTGCTCTTCAAGCTGCAATACTTTAGTATCATTAGTCCATAAAATTAAAATATTTTGTTTACAAAAACATTTTGGGTAATGTGGCATTTATGAAATGTGAAGATTAGAAGGATATTAAGAGTTCATTTAATTAATATTTCTACTTTGAGCCGAGGCTGAAGCTTCCTTAAAAATCACAAAGATATTCTTAAAATCCTTTATAACTTTTCTCGCAAAATTCGAAATCTGCTAGCTAATTAATTCTGGCTATAATTGAAATGTATACATTTGGTTTACTTTCACTAGAAACTGTATAGCTGCTCTCTGTTTGTACTTTGATCTCTATCCATCAGATAAAAAATATTCTTTTTTTAAGAGCTTGTTTAGATTCCATTTTCATTTTTTCTTTCAATTGTGTGTAAAGGAGTTAGATTATAATAGCTATGTAGGTAACGAATATCTCTTTATAACCATCCTCTGACAGAATATTTAACTAACATTGTATTAGAAAAGAATAATTGAGTATTTCTTAACCCTTCCTCAATAATAATAGAATTCTACATGTTGTACAACCTTTTAAATAAAAATAAATACAACACACCTCAGCATTTATTAAGAGAAGGTGCTTCTAATACATAATTTCATTTAAATTAAGGGCTAAGAAAATGCTGAGGAAGCATGGATTAGTTAATTCCTACAATGTGGAAATTATATGTACCTATGAAAATATCGATTTTAAAAATGATAGTATACACACACACACACACACACACATACACACACACACGTTTTCCAGAGAGGGTGAGGGATCCCCTTTCCATGTGAAACTAAATGTGACTGAGAATATAAGAAATCAACTAGTCCTGGTAGAAATTTCAAAGATACTAAATTTGCATAGATCTCTCATGATATTCAGGGCATCTATTGAATTCCCATGGTTATTACAGTCACATTTCTAGCCTTTCTCACACTACTCTATGTGCCATAATAATCTTATCTTTCTGTCACAACTCTGTCAAAAGCTATAGTTCCACCAGTGCCTCTCGTTTCATGTAAGCATCATGAGGAAGAAAGGGCAACCTTTTTTAATGCACTTTAAAGTAAATTGCTTCAAGTAGATCATGCTTGTACTAGAGTGAGAAACACGTCATCTGGTTCTATTCCCATGCAAAGAATTTTAAATAATCCATCTCCTCTCTAATTTCTCCTTATTAGAACATGACTTTTCTAGAAAGTGTTTCTTGTGTGCTCCTAATCTCTTGCCTACCAATGAAACAATTTCCCTCCTGTTCCTTTCAGGGTTTTTAGCAGTGCCTCTGGGACCTCGTTCTCAATATTGGGAAGTTTTGAGACAGAATACCTTCACTAGTCTCTCCATTCTGTCCTCCACTGTACTGATAAAGCCTCTAACTTTACACATTTGTTCATGTTATTTTCCATGTTTAAGTTAACAAGAGTGTTGTTTGGTGATTGTAATGCCTTGTAGCATGTTTAGCTGTTAATTTTCAGTATTTCTCTCCTATGGAAAGGTGAGAGAGAAAGAAATTTAACCAGCCTTTAAGTTCTTGTTTGTAAAATAATCCTTTTACTCCAAGGCTGACCAATTACTCTTGGCTCTCAAGTGTTCATTTCTGTTCTCTCTTCCCTTAATGTACCTCTTTCCCATTAGAGATCTTCAAACATGGTGAAAATTGAGCCTTGGTATATTGGTCCTAAAGGTGCTCCAGACATGCGCGGGATTATGCAAGTTTATGACAGCCCTCTGGAAACCTGCTGTAACACTATTAAGCATGAGTGATTAACACCTTGACATTTCAAGGAGAAATTTTGTTCTGATATAAAACATGCTTTTCTATAAAAATATAATTATTTATTAAAGCATCTCTATGTGGATAGTTTCCAAACTTGGCTTAACAGCAGAATCTCCTGGGAAAATTTTGTTGTCCACTTAACTAATTTTTACATCCAAACAATTCCATTATTATTATTATTATTAGGAATAACAAGAGATCACATGGAGTAAAGGAGAAAGAAGTACAGCCTGGCCTCAGCAGTGATTGAAAATGGTAGTTGAAAGGTTGTCAGAACACAGTCAGAAACCATTACCATTCCTTTCTCTGATGCCATGTGGCCTCTATCTTCCATACGTTGTGTTTATGTATGTATATACACATATATATTTATGTATGTATGTATACGTATATACATCTGTGTGTATATATGTGTATGTATATTGATATATGTATATGATATATACATATGCCTATGTATATATTTTATATTAATTATATTTTGTTTCATCCTTCAAATTATACCTTAATATCTCCTGGAACCACCTTTCGCTATACCCGGAAAGTAATGTGACAACCTGAATCAGATATAACATGCATATATAAACTAAAATATATAGGTTAACTCTCTTGTTGAATTTACCTATTTTTCCATCCAGTGAGTCAAGGAGGTGAGGAAGTGTCTATAACTGATGCCACTGTGAAAAAAACTATAATTTTTATAAAATTTTTATAACTAAAAAGTTTTATAATTTTTTCTTAAGTACAAAGTAGAAAAAATAATATCTATCATTTCTATTTTAAGGAATTATTAATAAAATCAAAATAATTAAACAAAGGATAAAAAGAACCCAGATGCTATTTAACTTGTATATTTGTGGTTATGACTATTGGATAACATTTACTTCTCTATTTCTTTATTTCTGTCTGTTTTACTTTTTCCATATATTCAGAGGGTTTCTCTTTCACCAAAATTTATATTAATTTCTCTCTTTTTAAAAATTATCAGTTTTTATAACTAAATTTTATATATTTGCTTCTCTATTACATTTCTTATTATATTTCCTATTTCTACCTTATTTTCCTGGCAACTTAGTTTGTATATCATTAATCAACATATTTTCTTATAGATTTTCATTTAGCAAATTGTCTTATAAATCATTCAATATCACATGGCCTGTACTACCTACTGATATACTTAGAAATATAAAATAATTTATCAGCAGTATAAACTCATCAAGATTATATGTAAACCATATAGTGTGAGAAAAAGAATCCTAACAGAAGGTAGTATGAAGTCTGCTAAATTAAGACTATTAAAATTGTCCAGTTTCTAACACAATTTTGTTAACTCACAATGTTATTAATAAAAATATAAAAAACTTGATGTTATATATGTTTTAGTGGCCTTTTAAAATCATTTTGTAATTAAAAATTCATACGTGTATACATACATAATTTAGTGATACAATTTTTTTCTGGATTCTAATATCAGATTATCGGCCATGTAAATATTGTGTCAAAATAAGGACACAATTTTCACCTAGAGAAAAAAACAAATGCAACAGTGTAGGTCGTTTACACAGTAATAAATACCAGAGGCATGTTGCCAAGGACAATTTAATTTTGCATGGCTATATGTCCTTAAAATATTTTCTGTGATATAGTCTCAACTGATAACTCGAGATTGGATCATACTACCACTTTGCATATTATGGCTATTCCATGTCCTCAATACTTTTTAAAGTTTATTAATCAGTGTTCTTTTTTTTGTAATATATGCTACCACAATTATGTTTGGAGAAAGAAGAATTTACTATTTCTTTCATTAAAGAATTGTACCAAGAAGTTTATGGTGGTGTGTATATAAAACATGACGTAGTACTCTATCAGAATCGATTAAGCCTCTTTTAATTTATTGGTACTATAATAAATAACAAACATTACTGGATTATTTTTCCAAAAGAATGGTACTCTTTCTATAGTGTTACACAAAAGTACATTTTAGGATATAAAGATTTCTACTTAAGTATGCTTTGTCTTCTAAAGAAGAAATTCATTTCATAATTTTGTAACTTAATGAAATATTTTGATTAAAACTAATAAGGCATAACATTTTCTTTATTAAATGCTGAAAATGTAATATGTAGCACTTGGCAATGGTTAAAATACATAAACTAATATATTTTTGAGAATCTCTAACAGAAAATTAAATACTGGTTGAGTTGGATTCACATCCTGATGGTGAGCTACCCCTGCATTGGACTGTAAATGTAACTCTAGGCACAAGAGGAAGATGTACATAATGATGACTGATGGCATTTAATTGCCTTTTTTTGTAGAACTGCAAAATATTTACAATTACCTATATAGTCTACTAAATTTATTTCACTTTTACTTAGAAAACAGAACCCAGTGTACTATTGTTTGAGCTAAGCAATAGCTCAAAATTTCTTGCAGCAGTTGGAAGGATAATCTCCTGATGTGATATCACCAACGAGTCACATTTGAACAGAGAGTTTAAAGCATTTTAAATAGCAATTAAAACAGTGTGGCAGGTGATTATGCCTCCATGCTCCAGTTGCTTATATATATGTGTCAGTATAGTATTTCATAAACAGAAAGCAAACCCAAACAAAAGAAAACTTCTGCATATGCCCAATTACACTGGTAAAATGTGCCTAGAAAGGCAATATTATTTCATTTAATTTACCCAAACAATAATTTGTAAATAACTTTGGAGGCTTCAAAATGATTTGTTTATATAAAAATCTATCCTGAAGTTGTAATCATTAGTTTAATTTTTTATCTTCAGAATTTCTGGTCTGCTAATACTTTGTAAAGGGAGGGAAATTTTGCTAACCAACAAATATTCTATTTCTACAAATTTTAAGAAAGAATAATAAACCAAGAAAAACCACACATGCATTAGGTCTAATTTCATTATCTTAATGCAGGTATTTAGTATATTTTTCATATGCATATACAATGCACTCAGAAGTTGACAAGATAATTTCCTCCATAAACCTCAATTTAGCAGGCAAAAGGACTTATATATTTTTCCTGATGAAGATGATGTTTGGTCCTTTAGTTGCTTTTTATAAATTGCTCAAGTGCACTCTTTTTGGTTGGCTCTTCCAAGAAAAGGGTATTTTTCACCTAATTGCATTTTAAATGAGTTAGTTTTATGACTTTAGTGTTTGGAAAATATATATTAAAATGCTTGTGATTAATATTAGGCAAAACTGTACCTTCGTCAGCATTGCTAATCAAATAAAGAACAAATACTTGATTGTATTTATTTTGCTTATAGTTATTTCATGATTCTATGAGTTTTTTTTTTTTTTTTTTTTTTTTTTTTTT
>RJWJ010020126.1:0-29437 GCA_004363605.1 Indri indri | reverse complement strand
GTATTTCATCATATACTTTTTACTGTGTTCTATTATTTGACAGAAAGCATTCACAGAATTTGACATTTAAAAATACAGGTAATTATGCTTCGTAATGGGAAACTTTGATTTTCTGTAATGAACCTCCAAATAGAAATTATCAAACACATTGTCTATTAACTTAGCATCCTGCCTTTAAATATTAATAATTTTAGTGTTCCTTTATTATTAAATTTAAACATTAGCAAAATATATACATGCTTATTACTCGATGTTTTCAAAAAGATAATAATGAATATAAATACTATCATCGTCAAGTAGGGTTCACAGAAAAAAAATAAATCCTAAAAATGAAGCATTGGCCTAAAACACAAGCGTGAATGAGTTCTCAAAATATCTTCACAATATGCATTTTAGAAGCAATTGTTCATATAATTCTCTCAGTCACATTTACACATAGTTACTAATCATCACCATGATGATATTTTGCCTAGAAGCCAGGAATATATAGTTAAGGTTAAATTTTTAGTATAATCAAATACTATATAAATGAATATTATGTGCAAATACAAACTGAGTGTACACATATTTTTTCATAGATTCATGAATATCATAGTTCTATGTTGAAGAATCCCGTCAGGGAAGAAAAATAGTCAAAACATTTATAAATTGACCTCTGCTTATTCCTGGTAAGAGTTTACTTGTTTCCCTAATAATTATAAATTTTAAATTAATGATACTGTACATAAAGAGAAATGTTCTGTTGAAGAGTATCCTTTATTTATTTTTTTGCTTTTCTGGAGAATATATTAAAAACACTCACCATTTGATTCCACAATGCTCTCTTCCTACTTTTAATTTGAGCATTTTTGTCCTTAGTTCTTTGTTCCAGCTATATCCTGGGCCCATCAATCAAGATTCTTTGAGTGCTTTTCCAACTGTTGCTGTGTCCCCAGGCAGGGATTCTTGCTATTACAAGGGGAGCGGAGATTTGATGAATGGTATACATTGTAGCCATGCCCATATAAAAACATGGTGTCACAGTACCTTGTATACAAATAGTAACATGACCTTTGAAAATAAAGGTATATTTTCCAGGTATTATTGAAGGAGAGTGCATGTTTTTATAAAAATCATAAATCACGGAGTGTGAGAAGTTCCCAGTACCTAACTTCTGCCCACATTAAGTGTCTTGGCTCATAGACAAAGGAGGCAGTGTAGATAGCCTGGCATCTAAGATATAAATAAATAGGACGTTCATCATATTGTCACTAGATGGAAAATAAGATTTCATGTAAATTCATCTCATTTTGAATGTTTTACAAGAAATTTTCACTGCAAAATTACTAATGTGGTCTTTATTTACACTGATCATTTGATACTTTTATGGAAGAATACACACATTTTAATATGGAAAAAGATTTTAAAATACAATAATGTTTCAAGATTGAAGTATGAAATAAAGCTGTGGTTTAACATTAGAGGCAAATGTGTGAGAAATATACAGGAATTCTCTGCATTATCTTTGCAAGTCTTATATGTATCTTAAATTATTCAAATTAATTTTTGTGTAAAAATTAAAGTGTGACTCAAAACATAATTTACCCAAGTTACCCCATAATGGTGCATCTTCTTCTTCTGGAATTTCTTGCTTCATGTTTAGATCTCCTTGAGAGTCCTAGAAAAAGAGCAAAGTTACTCTCCTTGGTCAAACCGGTGCTCTTTCCCAACTCAAAGGATGTTCTCAAGGGGCCCACAGGAATGCTGATGGGCCAGTGAGGAGAGTCATTTGCCTTGACCATCAAATTGGCTGAATATCCAGGTTATAAAATGGGTTACTAACACATCATCCAAAATCTCCTAATAAGATACACTTGCAATAGAATTCTCTTTTTCATAAGTTGAGTGGTGACTCAGTCATTTCATTTAAAAAGGCACATTTATTAAGCACCTATTAAGCACCTATTAAATGATAGTCTATTAAATCGTGTTGAGGGCAACATAATTTGTGGTGATCTTATAGTAGGATGACTAACAGCCCATTCCTTCAGGAACATGCCATCTAAAGGGGAAGAAATACATAAGCAGATAATTAAAATATATAAAAATACATGTTCACGTGTTTATGTAAAAATGCAAAAAAACACATAAATTTTAAAAATAAAATGATTAATTATATTTAAAGAGAGAGAGTATGGTAAAAGGGATTGGAGGTGACTTCTTGAATATTTTTTTTTTTTTTACGGATTTTGCTTTTTACTCAGTTAAATGTTTTATATACATATAGTTCTTGGATTAAAATTACCCAAAGTCTTAAAAATAAAAGAAAACAAATGAAATTAAATGTGTATCTGCTTAGAAATGAAATTAAATGTGTATCTGTTTAGTAAAATATCCACACAGAGTGGAACTGCTCCAAGTGATATTAAAAGATGGTAATTTGAATGCAACCTCATCATGGGATATAAAAAAGAATAAAATAAAATGAAAATAAATTAAAAGGAATAATAAAAGCAACAGTATTTTTTAAAAATAGGAAAGAAAACTCAATTATATTGAGATTAAAATTAATGGTTACATGAAACTGTAAATCTATTACTTTTGGTGTTATCGAAAGTATAATTTTTAAACGTGGGGGAAAGAAAACAGATATTAAAATCAAAGAACATTTTACTACTGAATTTACATTAGAAATGTCAATGCGAATTTATTGTGTATTTTATCTTTAAATGAAATCGTGGTCCATTTATGGATAAAGGCTAAAAATAATGATCAACCAAATAAGAAGAAGGACATCGAGCACTGAAACCGTGGCCTCTAGATACCAATTTTCACCAAAAGGAAATGGAGCTCCTTGGAAATATATAACATAATCAGCAAACTGTCAAAAACTGCTAGACATCTATAATATGTGCTTCACATCCAACTTGATATGATAAAATTATAATAGTAACCAAGTAATAGATGATCGGAAATTTTTTACAAAACATTTTAGCCTATAGTAAAGGAAGAAATACTGTAATAACAAAGTCAGAATTACACAACCTTGAATGAATTGATAAATCTATTATTAATCATCAACAGTAGCTAACTTCACAAAAAGAAAGATGATTAGGCATCATGTCCTTCCTGTTGGAAATGGAAGACTACCTACTAAAGATATAAATAATAAAAGAATGTGATCAAGTTTCTAACTGAGATAAAAGCACAATTTACAGAAAATGGAGAGTATTGGTAATTTCCATTTGGGATAATGACATTTTGAGCATTTTTGAAAAATATATTCTTCATCCTTTAGAGATACAAACTAACATATTTATAGATGAAGTGACATCTGGTGTTTACTTCAGATATTATAAAAAGCAAAGTGTCTGGGGTAGAGATAAAGCAAAATTAACCACAAGTTTGTAATTACTGAAGCCAAATGATGGGAACATGTGTTTTTATTGTACAATTTTGTCCACTGATATACATATTTTTTGTAAAAGCACTAAAAACGATTAGTGTAATTCTGCATGAGATAACTTGAATTTTGTGTAGTGATAACATTATTTTTTATTTTATTAAATGTAACTGTTACACATGTAAGCTTAATTGTCCCTGCACCCTAGATTTTTAAAACCCACTATCTATTTCAGACACATAATGTTGAATATGAACTAGGATGCAACAAAAACAGGTTGTTCAGAAAGATAACTTACTTTAGGTAATGTATTTTAATTTAGAACCCCTTGAAATAAACATGTACATTTAATTATTCACTTCATGAAAAAACTAATATATTGGAACAAACCACCTATAACCTTAACTTTAGGAAGAATTAGACACTGTCTTTCTTCAAATTTAAATTATTTTATGACAAGTTAAGCAACTCCTTCAACTTAGTTTTGTTTTGAAGTATCAGAGTCAGATGAGTGTGTTAGGAGTATGATTTTCATTATTATTTCTTTTTTTTTACTTAAAAAACTGAGCCAGAATAATTTATTGTAGCACAATTGATTTCTATCCCTTTCACATGTCTTTTTATCCTACCAATATACAATAAAATGTTCTCACTTCTTGTTTGATGCAATCAAGGATGTTTGTTACCTGATTTTAGAAAAGCAAAACCAATAAGGAATACAGATTCTGCCTTATGTGATTGATAGATTTGAATAGCAATTTTAGAGGCAGCTTCAAGACTATTTGATAAAAAACAGATATAAATCTCAAGGACTTTTGTTTGCATATTTCACTTTTGTCTATTGTAATCATACTTTTTTGAGAGTTCTCCATTTCCCTTTGTTACAAGCAGAATTAATCATTCTCTCATGGAAAACATCTACTTCCATCTATGAGAGCCCTGGTTAGGCCATAAAACACTCACTTATACTGTCCATTTAATCAAGTCCTGGTTGTTAGAGATGTCGGAGATGTTGCAGTTGGAACAATTTACTCTTTGTTTGAACGTGATGAGCACATGAATCTTTTGTCTGTGTTTTCAAGAGGAAGAAAGATATGTATACCATAACCAAGCTTAAACTGGCCTCCATTTCTTGATTGGACTGATTCAGCATATAATATTCTATATCATCTGGGAGAATATCCTTAGAAGCCAAGGACATCAGGTAGAATAACAAACCCTGTTCCATGAGTACAAAATGCTAGGAGGGGACCATAGAAGAGATAAAAATGAATTAATTAAAGATTTACAGTTGGGATGGCTGGTCTACCTTATATAGAGCACTTGCCAGCCATTTCTTTTAGTGAAAGCTTGAAGAACTGTTTTCCAAAGTGGATAAACTTCCTGTAAAAGTTTCTTGTTGTTTGTTTTTAAAAGAGAAAAAATAGAATTGGAGTGGAGTTTAAGGAAACTCTTGGCCTCCCAACAGGCATGTGTAAAGTGAGAGCAGGTAAAAATCTAAGAACTCTGCCAATTGAATGGAACTTTCTTTACTATGATGACTGCAGGAGATTTTTCACCTATCCTCCCCCACTGGCCCATACCTACACACTTATGTCAAAGCTTGTGCCTCAAAACGTCTGTACTGCAAACCTCTCATTAAACAAAGAGGTTTATTGAGTAGATAGACTTGTACGTGTGCAGAGGAAACCATGTCCCATAATCTATGACAAAAGAAAAGTGATTGAGATATCATGAAAAAAAAGAGTTAATGAACATGGTAGATCTAAAAGGTCCACAATCTGCCTAAAGGAGACCATAGAAACAATACATGGGGATGCAAGGAGACAAGTGAATAAAAAAAAGAAATTTTTTTGATTGTCTGAACCATTGAGTAAAACAGGATAAGAAGATAATTTTTAAAGCACGCACACGCACACACACACACACACACACACACACACACACACACATACACACGCGCATACATAAGTACCCAATTGTACATTCTCACATACAAAAACAACTGTCACATATTAATCTCAAGGGAAGTAGATAATTAACGGTTCAAAAAATTAACTTCCAATTCAAGATCTCTATAATGCCTGGAAGAGCATTATCAATTTACAATCATCCTAGAATATAAGAAGGATAAATAACCATGGATAAGGCCATAAATAATCAAATAATAACAATAGGAAAATCTGATGAAAGAAATTAAACCCAACACAATTCAGACACAAACAGAAATGTGCTGGAAACACCTTACGAATTAAAATGAAAGACTCTGGTATCAGAAGGGGATCTGACAAAAGTCAGGGTGCTGTTCATGAAGCTCTGCATAACCACCCATGCATGACACTGAAATTCCCACAATTACCTCCAGACCAGAGAGCAGGTGTATAATCCTGAGTCAGAGAGAAAAGGGCAGCTCTCTGGGAATCTGACAGCAGCCACGAGGAATAAAGATGGTCCATATCTAGGACTGGTACTGAATCACCAAAGAAGCATGAATTCTCGCTTTTATCCACTCTAACTGAAGGCAAGCTGAATAACCAAACCCCTCAATATGCCTGGGTCCTTTCCCCATAGACTACATAAGAAAAAATAAGCAAATATAAGAAGGAATCTCAAACATTGGTAAATACACAATCAAGAATCAACAATATTCTCTGACAGAGGTACTTCTTATTTTTAATTAAAAGTGAATAAAATAGAAAATTTGAAAATTTTAAATGATTATTTGACTCCCAATAGGAGAGCTAAACATCAAAATAGAGTCAATGATTAAGTGTATATAAATGAGCTATAAAATAAAAATAGATATCTCAATAGATATAGCACCAAATAATAGATAAAAATTATAATGTAAAAGCTGAGACATTTATTCTATAAATTTGCACATCTTTCCAATAGAATTATTTGTAGACTTAAAGCATTCCACTATATGGATCACATTATAACAAGGGACCCCACTGTGAAAAACCACAATGGCTTTCCATTCCATCCCAAATCTGTTGACAAAAGATGGGTGACAATTGAATGGAAAAAAAATATAATTCTTTGACACCCAATGATCTTGAGGATTAATTGTGTTACATTCCACAAAGACATCCCAAAACAATAAATGTTGAAGTGGATACAGAGAGATAGGCACACTCATACACTGCCGGTGGGACTGCAAACTAGTACGACCTCTGTGGAAAGTAACATGGAGATACCTCAAGGAGCTAAAAGTAGAACTACCATTTGATCCAGCAATCTCATTACTGGGCATGTACCCAAAAGAACAAAAATGTAATTTTATTTCTAAGTACATATATAGTTTTAACAAAAAGTATGCTAAAGTAAAAAAAAAAAAACATTTGTTTTCAAAATTATTTTTCTTTGAGATATTTAAAATTTGTATATTAAATTTTAAACATGTATATAAATTATGTTTAATAAATAGGAAGTTATATAAAGCGTTTAAATAGGTGATTTTATTCAATATTTTAAACATGAATATAAAATTTTATTAATTTTTTTATAAAAGTGAAATTCTTTACAAGTCACAGTTCTATTTTAATAGTTACACATGTAAAGAATTTTATCGCAATTAACCCTTGTTGTATTTAACTAAATTTATCTCTGGAACTACATTGAAAAGAAAAAAAAGAAAGATAATGGATGTTAAGCACTACCAGAACATACGCCATTATGAAATAATAAATGGCAAGTAGAATATTTGAGAAGAAATTGAAGATATAATAAAGCTGTCCTTTCTTTCACCTAAAGCCTTCTAGGCCCAAGCTATGGCATCTGAAACAACCTCTATCTCTGACATCAACACTGGGAGGAATAGATGTTCAGATTTATCAAGAGCTCTTTCTGCAGTTCTTGAGAACACATAATGTTTCTATTTTACTATGACAATGTGTTGAACTACATTGAATTTTGAAAGTGAAATCAGCTTTTCTGGAATGCATGCAAATTGGCTGTGACACAGTAAGTTTTTTTTATATACTGTTGGATTTGTTTTGCCAAGATTCTATTTAGGATACGAGTATTATGTTCATAGTGATATTGACCTACAATTTTAATTTTTTGTAATGCCCTTGCCAGACTTTTATATCGGCCTAAAAAAAGTAATTTGCAAGTGTTACAGTATTTTTAGTTGCTGAAAGAGTTTGTGTCACATTAGTGTTCATTTTTCTTAGAATATTTGTTAAAAATAACTGATATTTTATTTATATTTCAGATAAATTTGTTGGGGCACCATTTCCCACACATCTCTTACATTTATGCTAAACTTTCAGGCAGAGGTACTCATTGTATGTTTTTTTTTTCTTTTTTTAAATTTCAGAGCATTAGAGGAGTACAAATGCTTTGGTTACATAAATTGCCTTTGCACTGCCTGAGTCAAAGCTACCAGCATGCCCCACCCTGCCCATACAGCATGCACCACACCTGTTAGGTGTAAGTTTACCTACCTCTTCTCCCCCCTCCCACCTGCCTGAGACCAATGAGTGTTACTTCCATATGTAAGCTTAAGTTTTGATTGGTCAGTACCAATTTAATGGTGAGTAGAAGTGATGTTTGTTTTTCCATTCTTGGAATACTTCACTTAGAAGAATGGACTCCAGCTCCATCCAGGATAATACAAAAGGTGTTAGTTCACTATTTTTTATGGCTAAGTAGTACTCCATGGTATACATATACCACATTTTATTAACCCACTCATGGATTGATGGCCACTTGGATTGTTTCCACATCTTTACAATTGTGTATGTTATTTTTAACTTTATTTTCAAGGATATTTGTATAGCGATCAGCTTAGGAAGATAGAAATAATGCCTGTTTGGTGTAGAAGCAGGTATTTTGCTGTCCAGTATAATAAAAACAATTCCACCCTTGGAGGCCAAGTTTGAGCAGGTTTGCTAACAGCTCTTTCATAACATCGAGTCTTTCCTAATGCAAGTTCCTTGATTCTGGCACAAATTTACTGTGTGCATAGCATCCACCAGGCCACTCTGCATTGCTCCCTATGGGACTTGGAGAAAAAGCGATTCAACATGAGTGAAGCTCATGCTTCTTGCTATGCCATGAATAATAAAATCCTTTGTCTCCCACTTAAGAGTCTCAGGTCTTCTTCCAGAATATATAAAGCTGTGGTAGACTAAATGGTTAGCTTGAAAACAAGGTAAACTATCACATACTTTACAGAAACTAGGTAAAATGCTGATTTCTCTAGAAATAGAGAATATATTTTGGCATTTATTTATTTTCAGACACAACTAAACTTTAAACCTCAAATATTTAGAAATTGTAGTATTTATAAGACAAGAAGCCTCTTAAAAAAATGAAACAAAACAAATTGTACAAATAAAGGGAGGGGAATTACATGTTTTAAATGTAACTAGAAAATAAATCACAATATTTGTGATTCTAATTCTCATTGTCTATTTTGTTTGCTCACTGAGATATAATATTTTCAATCATAATAAACGAGTTATAATATCTTTTATAATATTATTCAAAGAACTCAATTACACAACATATCATAGTAATTTTACATTTTTTATTGAATTGTAATAAGCAGTCAGAAAATTGCATGTATCACAATGTACAATTGAATGAATTTTTAAAAATTGAAATTGCAGCCTGCACCATCTGGGGATGGACACCCTTGAAGCTCTGACTCGGGTGGGGCAGAGACAATATATGTAACCTAAACCTTTGTACCACTGTAACATACTAAAATAAAAAAATTAAAAAAAAAATTGAGCATATTGATGTATTTAGAACCCAGATCAATAAACAGACATATGAGCACTCCAGAATGCCTTTCTAATTTCCTGTCTAATCATTACTACTTCTCAATGGTAACTATTATTTTGACCTCTGTCAACATAGGTTAGGTTTATCCAATGTGTATTTTATTAGTATATAAATTGTTTCAAAGAACATGTACTTGTTTATACACATTATTATTTTCTTCATTAGTACTGTTTGAAAGATTTGTCATTGTTATTATGTAGTCTCTGTTCATTTCTAAAGTTTTATCTCCCTGATTCCAAGTAATTGCCCCCACTTTTTGGTACAGAATAGTCTAAACTAGACATCTACACAAATAAAACGTAATGGACACTTATCACCTTGGCATTTTCTGGCATATTTCCTGCATACTTCCATAAAAGAAAAAGGAGTTTATTCAGATATGCCTAATAAATTTAAGATGTGTGCACCTGGAGTCTATTAAGTAATAAGGAGAACATAGTTTCTAATTATCAAAATAAATATTTTTTGTTTTTGTGCTATTCATAATAATTAATAATAAATCAAGTACAGAATAGCCTTTTCTAACAAATGTATGAATCAAGATAAATGGAATGCTGATAAAGCAACACTCTATAGAATGCATGAATTATAGAGATATATTTTATCTAAAAATCAAATTTGGTGTTAATTTGCAAGTATATCCAAAAATCTAAATGTATAGTAATAATACATAATGATATTTTTTTTTCTGTAGGGATTCCAAGCAGTATTTACTCAAAACCAACAATTTAAGCCACAGTGCTTATAAGTAGTTATCTCCCATCTTTTAACTCAATACTATTTTTAGTGAGTCATAATGTAATATATTAACAATTCAGAAGAGTGGTGTTTGTTATTACTATTTTTTGTTGTTGTTGTTTTTGTCATTCCAGCAGTGGAGTAAGAATCCCATGCAGTTGATTTCTAATCCAACTGAATTTCAATTGCATGATTACCTCATTATTTTTTTCAGCTTGGATTTAGAGTATTTGATTTCTTTGAAAATAAATCATAGATAATGATCTTCCACTGAACATGAGTTTGAACTGCACAGGTCCACTTATATGTGAAGTTTTCTCTGCCTCTGTTACCCCAGACAGCAAAACCAAGGCCTCCTCTTCCTCCTCCTACTCAGCCTACTCAGAGTGAAGAAGACAAGGATGAAGACCTTCATGATGATCCATTTCCACTTAATGAATAGTAAATATATTTTTTCTTCCTTATGATTTTAATAACATTTTCTTTCATCTAGCTTACTTTGGTATGAGAATACAGTATAACATAAAATATGTGTCGATCAACTGTTTCAGTAAGGCTTCTAGTCAACAGTGACTGTTAATAGTTAAGATCTGGGGAAGTCAGAAGTTATAATGGATTTTTGACTGCACGAGAGCCAATGTCTCTGACCCCCACATTGTTCAAGGTTTGTAGATATATATCTATCTCCAAAACAAAATGAGAGAATATGATAGATATGCATTTATATGATCACCCCCACCACACACGCACACATCTATCCAAAAGTCTGCATATTAATGGAAAGACATGGATTCATATGCTTTCCTTTTTTATAAAGCTGTATATTTATTAAAGATGTTTATTTTTTTATTTGTATAAATTTATGGGGTACAAGTGTAATTTTGTTGTATGCATAGATCCTGTAGTGGTGAAGTCAGGGCTTTTAGTGTATCCATCACTTGAATAACATATGTTGTACCTATTAAGTAATTTCTCATTATCCACTCCTCCGGCCTTTCATCTGCTTTCAAATGCTAGTTCCACCTCCCAGAAGGTCTGAGATATTTAGGTAATAAAATTCTGAGATTTTAATTTCTTAATCAGTAGTAAAAGGTATATTTTACATAGCTGTTTTTACTACATGAAATTTTCAATGTGGTTCTGGTATCAAGTTCATATTCATGTTCCTAAGCACAATTCTTCCATTGCTATTATGACTTGAAGGATTTTATTTCAACCTCATTTGGAGTCATAATTATTTAGTACTTCATGCACTGCTTTTCTATGTGCTAGACTGATAAGCAGTTAAAAATGAAATGGTCAATTTCTTAAATCATTCCTTCTATATTAATTAGGAAAAGTGATATACCCCTGTAGATACACATTTTGTATTTCAAAAGGTTTTTTGTTGCTCATCACTTAAAAAAAAATTCTACTTTAGATATAACTGAACATGTCACAGGGAATTTACTGTCTATCCATTGTGAATGGCCCAACTAGCTCTCCCTAGGTGGTGTCTCAAGTCTCACACTCTGTTAGAATTATGAAAGGACTCTGAGAGTTTACAAAGGCTGCAAAGTGTTTTGATAGTGAAAAAAAAAAATTTAAACTGAGTAAAACCAGAAAAAAAGCCCTGTCTGTGCATTCCCTATAAATTTCCCCTTGGTTCTACCAGCCAGGGATCTATTGGTTAACTATTTTATACCCACCACATGTAGGCAACATAAGTCCCTTAACGAGAAAGAATCTCAAATTATGTTTTTATTGACTGTAACTACCTCAATTATACTAAAGCTTATAGACAACTTGAGATATATAATTACAACACATTTGTATTTAAAAATGGAGTTCTAATACTTAGAGATCAATGTTTCATATGCATTACATGGCAATAAACAGCCACAAGTGGATATAAGCTAAATTATCCACAAAACTACCAGATGTTTCCATTTTATTTTACAGAATATCAGGTATAAAACTCCAAATGGCACAACCAGATTTAGAAGAAAAGAGAATACATGTTTAAGACTTTTAAAGGAATGCTCAGTCGGTTTTACAGTACCTTGAAATTGATCTTATTCAACTGGATTCACTTAATGTGAAAAAAATTCTAATCAGTTCATATTCATAATGTTGAATTCCAACTGAGTTTTTCCACCAACAACTTATTGAATGTAACTTAATTTTGCAATAGAGCTATTTGGAATTCCATACATTCAGCCTGCAGGGTACATTTGCTCCAGAATTACTTCTATTCTATTGATCTAGTAAGAAAATAAGCAAGTCAGACATGGATTATAGCAACCTAATTTAAAAGCAAGAGTTACAGCATGGTTTTGTCATTCCAAAATAACAAATCAATTAGGATTTGTAGTTCTGAGATGACAGGAATATTTCCAAGTGAATCAAATGGTGAATTTCAAACATATCCATTACCTGCACTCTTTTACTTAGAAGTGTATCAAATCTTTGTGTATTAGGCATAAATGATTGTGGCTGATCCATGGAGAAATACTTTTACTGCATGTTCTAGTTGGCAGCTATTTTTACTTCTCTTTGGGTAAAAGAGCTTCCCGCTAGCAGACCCACTTGCTAAATATCTGGTAATCATCAGTCATTTTCATAATTTGACCTATTCCAGCTGGTATGCAGAAACCCACATGGAAAAGAATAATAAATAAAGGCCAAGATCTAAGAGTTTATTATGTTACACCTAAGTTTCTGATCAAATATATCTACTCTTCATCTTACTCCTTCACTCTTCCCCACTCCCACAATGCCCTACTACACAGACCATAGTAACAATAAGGTTATATTTTGTTTTTGCTCTGTCATCATTCACATGAGTCTTTTCTGACACCATAATTCCTCAGTTGTCTCTTTTCTGAGTTCGGTGCCTTTGAGTTGACCGATCTTGCTAACTGACCATTTAAATGAGCTTTCTTGATCTTGGAAAACACATCAAGAACTTGTTTTTAATTTCTTCTCTATTTCTAATAAGTACTATTTTGTCTTAACAAATCTCAACAGTGTAGGCAGCACTCATCATGTAGGCATTGATTCTGCTAATTTTCAATGGTGCACAAAGCAGAACAAAATGTCAGATTGCATACTAGTGAATAATATGTCTTTCCTCAGTTTCAAACCACAGAGCTAGTTAAAAAGGCAGCATTTTCTCCTATTATGCTCATGGCCGTGTTTTGCTTCTATTTGGAATTTTGGCACTACACAAAAAAGTGAAGACATTAGGATCATTTTATGAAAATGACTACACAGCATTGTAAATAGATTGTCAAGCTTTTGTTTAGGAGTTTAAGATGTGTTAAGAGATCACTCATGGGCCGGGTGTGGTGGCTCATGCCTGTAATCCTAGCACTCTGGGAGGCCGAGGAGGGTGGATCGCTCAAGGTCAAGAGTTCGAGACCAGCCTGAGCAAGAGCAAGACCACGTCTCTACTAAAAAATAGAAAGAAATGATCTGGATTTTTTATATATATATAAAAAATTAGCCGGGCATGGTGGCGCATGCCTGTAGTCCCAGCTACTCGGGAGGTTGAGGCAGAAGGATTGCTTGAGCCCAGGAATTTGAGGTTGCTGTGAAGTAGCCTGACACCATGGCACTCACTCTAGCCCGGGCAACAAAGCGAGACTCTGTCTCAAAAAAAAAAAAAAAAAAAAAAAAGGAGATCACTCATGGATTTTACAATGTGCATGCTGCTAGAATTCAGTTAAGTTCTTGAGTATCTAAACTGAAAGAAAATTCTCCCACTACTCTTTAAAATAGAATTTCTGATAATACCAAAAATGTGTTATTCACTATGTAGAAGTAAAATATTTTAAGGTAACGCCTCTTTAAGGACAGTTTTTTCTTTCTTTTCCTATTTTGGGAACTGGAATCTTAACAAAAATGAATTACGGTCTCCATGGCACAGAATTTAGCATGACTCTAACTTCCAAACAAATATTCAACAGATGCTCAATAAGTGTGAATGAATGAAAATACTTGATAATGACAAGAAATAACTACTGAAACAATATTAGTGATTGTTAACACACACACACACACACACACACACACACACACACCCCACAGTAATTACATATCATTTATATAGGAAGTGAGTTTAATTTTAACTTCCAAATTCCAGTGCAGAGATTTAGAAAACAATCATCATCCAGGTGATATATACTGATTATATATCTATGTGTTATTCTCGTTTTTAGTTGTTTTACGCAACATTGGTTGGCTTCTATTGCATCCTCTATATTCTTGTCCAGTAGCAATCTCCACCAGGGTGGCCACTTCAACTTAATGTCAGGATTTTAGATCCCAGTCACTGAAGATTCTCAATCCCTGCCTGCTCAACTAGTACATTTTTACTAACGCTTTCTATAACACACACCATACTGGCATTTTAGCCAGTATGTTGTGTAAAATGTATAGTTCCTCTTTTTGTGGCTGTGACAACTCTTTTTCCTTTACTCTCTGTTTTTGCTTAGTATTCTTTCTGACCTTTCCTGACTTGGAAAAATTTAACTCCTTCTTTTGCAAGAAAAGATACATTTCCTGAAGAGTATATCCTGATTAAAAACAAGACAAAACAAAAGCAAACACACAAAAAACTGTATCTTCTGCATAAACATCAGTCCTCCCATCCTTCAAAATACAACTCAGAACTCCTCCCCCAGAGTTCACAAGTTTAATGTTCAGCCATGTCAAGAAATCATTTGTGAAGCTACAATACCACTTGAACTTTGTGTGTGTGTTTAATTAGTTGTATAAACAGTTAAACATCAATCCAGATGATTTTATATGGAATTACTAATATATAGGAATAACAATCTGTGATTGTTTATTCATTCCCAATCATATATTTTACTGCAGTATACTGAGGTTGTATTGTAGCTAGTGAAATTTTAAGTTTGAATAGCAAGTGTATTGACATTTGAAACCTTTTGATACAGAGTTTCCCAGCCTCTTCTCAGAATCTGTATCATCCATGAAAGACTTTCACTGAAAAAAAGGTTGGTGGGAATAGGGACTGCATCCAAGCACCTGTGACACACTCCCTGATTGAAACCTCTCTGGTAAGAATGGCTTTGCTTCAGTTTTGAACTTGTTGAGCCTTCCTTGAAGAAAGATCTAAGGAGGAAGAGAACATAGTTTTTCATCACCACACTTTTCCTCGAGCAATTCTTCAAGCCAGAGGCATAGTTCCACGGACCTCTCATAATTTGAAACAAGTTGTTTCAAGCAGACTTTTACGTTTTATTTGATGTTACATCACATATTTCTGCTCTCCTTTAGTTGCGGTATTTTCCCAAACTTCCAGCTATTCAGAAAGCTACTGATCTCACTGGGCGTCATGAGAGACTTCCCATCGAATGTTGTCTTTGTTCTGCAGAAAGGATAGAAAGTTAATGATCGTTTGAAACTGTATCACCTGACCTTGTGGAAGTCAAAGTTTATCATTTTATAAAATGCTGCTTTTTCTAAAAAAAAAAAGAATAGCTGGTCTTCTACTCGCTTGTGTGACTTAGAGATAGCTTTTCAATAGTTCTGAACTTCAATTTTCTCTTCTGGAAAATGGAGTGACTAATCAATTGCAATTAACCTAAGTATACACATGACGTATCTGAGGATATTCTTTTCATGGGCCATGAAGAGTAGGAAATACACAGAAAGTCTTACCTGAAAACTCCTGCAAGTTTCTTGGTTTGCCTAACCAATCCTGGGGTGGGGGAGGAAAAGGAAGAAATATTGAGTTGGTGTAAGACTAATTGCTTTTTCAGACCGTGAATTTTAAATCATTATAACTACGCTCAAACACATCTTTATTAATCAAAAAAGGAACCACTACAATCAACATATTTTTGCCAATGAGAAATAAGCTTATTATTCCTGTAGTGTAAAAATCCATGCTTTGGGGTTCCACAAACTCTTGGAAAGCATTTCCTGCATCCTGCTGGTTGTGGAAGCATTTTCCCTGCAAAAAGTTGTCAGAGATGCTTGAAGAAGTGGTAGTGGGTTGGCAAGAGGTCAGGTGAATATGGCAGATGAGGCAAAACTTCGTAGCCCAATCCGTTCAACTTCTTAAGCATTTGTTGTGCAACTAGCAGTCGGGCGTTTTTGTGGAGAATAATTGGGCCCTTTCTGTTGACCAATGCTGGCTGCAGGCATTGCAGTTTTTGGTGCATCTCATATATTTGCTGAGTGTACTTCACAAATATAATGGCTTCTCCAGTATTCAGAAAGGTATAGTGGGTCAGACTAGCAGTAGATCACCAGTGACCATGACCTTTTTTTTGATGCAAGTTTGGCTTTGTGAAGTGCTTTGGAGCTTCTTCTCGGTCCACCCACTGAGCTGGTTGTCGCTGGTTGTATACCATCCACTTTTTGTCACACATCAAAATCCAGTTGAGAAATGGTTCATTGTTGTTGCATACAATAAAAAAAGACGACACTTCAAAATGATGATTTTTTGATTTTCAGTCAGCTCATGAGGCACCCACTTATAGAGCTTTTTCACCTTTCCAATTTGCTTCAAATGAGAACGACTGTAGAGTAGTCTATGCTGAGTTCTTTGGCAGCTTCTCATGTAGTCGTAAGAGGATCGGCTTTGATGATTCCTCTCAGTTGGTCGTCAACTTCGATGGCCAGCCACTGTGCTCCTAATCTTCAAGGCTCTTGTCTCCTTTGCAAAACTCCTTGAATCACCACTTCACTGTACGTTCGTTAGCAGTTTCTGGGCCAAATGTGTTGTTGATATTCAGAGTTATCTCTGCTGCTTAACGATCCGTTTTGAACTTGAATAAACTCAAATAAGAAAATCGCCTGAATTTGCTTTTTCTCTAACATCATTTCCATAGTCTAAAATAAATATAAAATAAACAGCAAATAATAAGTCATTAGAAAAAAAAGGCGAGAAATGCATATTAAAATGATGTATAACATAACCACATTTGTTTAAGAATGTATTCCAATATCAAATGGCAAAAGTCAACAAGGCTAAAACCGCAATTACTTTTGGACCAATGTAATACAAACTGTTGTAGTCCGGAGTGTGAGGAAAGACCACTTCGGCCAAATTGAGCTAAATTCTGAGTCTTTATTAGCTGGCCAGCGACCACCCCCACCCGCGTAAAAGCAGTACGAGAGGGTGGTAAAGGCCTCTAGCTTCCACAGAGTTTTTATACTATTTTTAGGGAGGCTACATGACATAGAGCAAAAGAAACAAAAAGCAGGATGTACAATTAATATTTTAGTGACACAGAGTCATGGGAGGGTGCCCCCATAGATCTCTGGCGCCTAAAGATAAATTATAATCCTTGAAGTATAGCATATTCTAAGTTATAAATTAAACAAAGGACAATTTTCCAGCTGCATATTACTCGGGAGTTGCATTCTTGAGGCAATCAGGCCTTGAGTATCTTTTGGGGAGGCTACGCAATATAAAGCAGGTGTCCAGGGAACAAAGGCGGGCAGTGAAGTCAGGGTTACAGTGATACAGAGTTACGGAAACTATTTGCTCCACCGCACCCTGGAGCCAGAGCATAGACGAAAAACCGATTACAATTTTAAGTAAGCGAATTCACAGAAGCAGAAGGCAATCATTAATCAGGCAATTTAATTAAGCTATCTTTTTATCTGGCTATATAACTATGATTTAAACTTTATTTATCAAGAATAAACCATTATTTGTAAACCACCACACAAACCAGGCAATGGTTCTGCCTGTTTCTTTTCTTCTCTTTGTATTTTTGCAAGTTTTGTTTCATTGTGTTTTGTTTTGTTTTTCCTTTTTCTGTATAAGGTCTTATTAATTTTTTACAGTTTTTCCTGAATATGCTATCTAATTTATTTTTATTCTCAATATTTTACCTGGATAATATTTTGTCTCCTGTATATTACATTGCCCTCACTAGACTGTCTCTTAAAATAATTTTGCCTACTCAGCAAAAGAAAAATTTTTTTTTCCCCATAAAGTTGCCATTTGTGGTAATTTATTATATTATAAATGGGAAGGGAAAAGGAAGATATTTCAGATATGGAAGGACAAAGAAAACATGACTTATTTTGTGAGGAAAATAATAAAGAGAAAAAGCTAATTGTTATAACAATAAATCAGAAAAGATCTTAAAAGAGAGGAATAAAAAATAATGCAAAAAGTAAGCAAAAATCAAAAATATTTATTTAAACCTAAAGAAATCATATAACATAAATTTGAGCTGAAATCTAAGGATTATAACAAATGTAAAAAAGAAGACAAATTGAAACATAATTTTAGCTTAGAAATATAATGTCTAATGATTCTAACTTTAACACATGAAACAATGTCATTTGGAGACCTGTAAGTAAAAGTTAGTTGTCTTGAGGGTAGTGGTTAGTAAGTAATTTGGCATTTTGATTAAAAAAACAGAAGTCTTTCACATACAAAAAACAGAGATAAGTAAAATTTTAAAAATTGCATCATAAATTAACAATAAAATAAGGAAAAGAGAAAATAGTAACTGTAAGGAAAGCATATGAAGTAGTGGACATACAACAAATATTGAGCATGAAATTTGTTGTGGGGATAGATCAATGATCACCATAAATGAGCTTTGATTTGTTTCAGTAATGATCAAAAATCTAAGAAAATAAAATTAAGATAGATGCTGTTTAAAACAAATCCATCTTAAACAAAAAGATAGTTAAACCATGCACCTGATGAAAGAAATGGAATAGCTTTATCCAAATACTTTACATATGGAATAATCATCAAGACATTGATGATATTTTTTACTTGGAAAAAAATCACTTAGTAGTTTTGCAATATTAGTATTATGGAAGAATGTATATGCATGTACATAGACATTCACGCATATGAATGTTCAGTAATAAATGCATAAAAATAGATGAACACAAGAAATAAAAACCTTAATACTGATATAAGTTAAACTGCTTTCAGGAATATGAGAAGGGAAATAACAGGGGGCACAGTTTTTGCTCTAAACACATCTGTATTTTTCTTATTTTTAGAATGAGCATGCAGATGTTTGTTACTTTCACATTTTAAAAGTAAATTATTAAAATAAGAGATATTGAAGGCATTTATAGTTGTTGTAATTTTATTTTTTAGAGTATAGTATCTAATAATGCATATCTACATGATAGTAATGATATAATTTGAGTTTGAGTGAATATATTATAATTTAAAATGGAATACAGATTATAGCATATCACTCTTTTATCTGCATGCCCTTATTGATATATGATCGTGTAAGGAATAACCTATCACTTTTGAGTCAAATATGTAGATATCTATAAAGATTTGAATAGTAGAAGAACCAATGTCTTTTGTCCTAAACGGTATAAAGGAAGGTGGAAACTACTGGACAAAGTGCACCTTGAAAATGCTGTAGGTAATTTTTTTTTATTTCAGCATATTATGGGGGTACAGATGTTTAGGTTATATATATTGCCTTTGACCCCCCTCCCCCACAAGTCCAAGTTTCAAGTATGTCCATCCTTCGGATGGTGCGCATTGCACTCTTTGTGTATGCATATACCTGTCCCCTCCTCCTCCCTCCCCCCTCCCCCCGCCCGACATCCAATAGATGTTATTCTTATATGTGCACTTAATTTTTAAACAGTTCTCTGTTATCTTTCATTGAGAAGGGCAGAAATAATTATTTTACCATAGTTCATAATATAAGACCCATTTGTTAAAAGGAAACAATCATGAACAGAACCAAAAAAAATTTAAAACATAAGTGGAATATTTCAACCACCAATGAAAGCACACATAAAATAGAAAAAAGGACAATAAAATGTTAATCAAAATTTTGATAATAGACATAATATATAAATGGAATATAAGTTTATGGTCATATATTTTACTGAGTTAAACATGATGTTACTCATATAATGCAGATTCACTTATAATTTTATTTAGAATAATTATTGTATTATTTATAAATTCTATTTGTTTACAAAAAGAGTTCAAACATTATGAAAAATGTATATACTTATCAAGATAAATAATGGTTGAACAAATAGAGATTAATAGAATAAATTAATAGAATAAATAATTCTATTTATTAATAGAATGAATAGAATAAAATGTTAGTACACAAGCAATATATTGCTATAAAAAGGCTCAGGGTCAAAATAATTACATAACTGTAGTTTCCAAAAGCTAAAATAAAAGACAAAAATCACTATGTTATGTGAATCATGTTTTCCATAAGGATAAAACATCAATTGAATTTTTATCTTAAGATCACAAATATTCTTAATACTGAGACCTCTAAAAATGTCTTAGATGGATTATCCTCATAGATGCTTAATTAGATACCACTGTAAAATTAGTAACTAATCCATGGTCTCTTTGTACCAAAAAAATTTGCCAAGGATTTGTATATTTTTTTCTAAAAGCCCTCAGTGTAGAACAATGCCATAAAGTGAAAACATATTCTAGGAAAATTTGTTTTTCCGGTTGGAGTAACAGAGACGGACAGTAAGAACTTACATGGTTTAAATAAACAGGCTTGATGGCTTGATTTAATCCTTATCTAGACATTCTTCCAATGGAAGACAATTTTTCCACTGAGGGAGCGGGGCGGGCGGGGGCAGAGTGGTCCATAATAGGCCATGAACTGGTACCCATCCGCCTCCCAGGGGTTAGGGACTGCAGGTGTAAACCACACAGCTTATGGTATTTTGTTATGGCAGCCGTAGCACGTCTATACAAACATGATTTCTCATTGCTGTGCTTTTGATAAATATGCTCCTGTGTTTTTGAGAATACAGGCTTTCAGAAATACTTGGAGATCAGTGCTTTGTTTTGTAAGATAATTGCAAACCCATTGTTTTGTTTTAACTTTCTGCAACCCTGCTGATTTGCTTCATAAGGGCAGATATTTTTGTCTTTTTATTCACTGATACAATTCAACTAACCTGAACAGTGTGTTTGGCATATGGCTGGCACTCAATAAATATTTGTTGCTTGAATGATTGAATACTCTTATGAGAGTTGAAGGGTCTAACCATTACTTCTCCCTGACTAGACTGCTATTCAACCATATTGCAGAAGTGGGCCAAGGGAGTACTTATCAGCAGATCCAAAAGATTTCCTCAGCAAATACTTTGGGGTCAGCTCCATAAAAAAAAACCACTAAATTGAGCTTCTAAAATCCCATATAAAAAAAGAATACTGGAATCATTTCATGTTGGTTTTACATGTACCTTTTGGTGATCATTTGACACTGATGCAAAAAGAAATACTGAAAAATAAAAGCTACAAATGGAAGGAAAGCCTGGAAAATTTCTGCAAATACCTTTGTTTAATCATTTAGAAGATGCCTGAAGACAGACTTTTTACACATCTGTCTCTCCATAAGGTATGAAAATGACTAGGTTTGCACAATCTGGCAAATCACCAAGAGGTATGTGTTAAAATTAACTGTTGTTATTTCATTCCGAAGAAAAGCACGAATATGCCCAACTTTGGCAAAATCACTAATCAGAAAGCAGAAGAGCAACACACACATTTGATTTCTACATTTGCAGTTTTGTAATAGAAAATAAGGGGTAAAAATGGCTAATTTAGCCTGCCATTATGGGTTAGGAAGGAATCTTGAAATCAAGATGAGTGCTGATAACTCAAAATATTCATGGTGATCGTGTCTAACTTGGGAATGTGTTTAATAGAAATAAAACCCATCCCATTTTTTACTTGTTTTTATCTAATTTTGTTATTTGTTAATAGACTATTCCTGATAAGCTATATTCATAATTTTCTTTTAGAGAAATTCCTATTTAAGGAGTTTATGCTGAATTTGTACAAATTAATGCCTTTCCCTAGAGATAAAGATCAAAAAAGATCAATGAATACTGAAAGTAATATTATATTATTGTTAATGGGGTTCTGTAGGTCATAATAAAAAAATAAAGTGGTTTAAAGTGGATTAACATGCATAAATTTCATTTGCTCCTCAATGAAAATAGTGTAATAATGATTTTATTAGAAATGTTTTTTTATTTGTTTCTGAGTAAAGGTTTCTAATTCTTTCAAAACTATACAGAGCAAGAAATAGTTCACTGACAATTAAAATCAAATCATCTTGTTTGTATATTAAATTGAAAGTATTTTCAATTTATGGAGGGCAATAGAGATAGTAAATAAATGTTTTTCATATGAAACACTATGAAAAACCCAAATATATCTAAAAATAATTTATCAAATGTGTAGAATCTTTAAACATGCAGAAAAATAAAAGATACATAGAATTATTCATGATTTCCGGATTAAAAATAAGAACAATAAAGGTATTAGTGAGGATTGTTATAAGCAAGCATTGGATTTCAAATTAGACAGGTCTGAGTTCAAATATTGGCTCTATTTACAAGTAATTAAACTTGGTCATATTATTCCACCTCTCTAAACCTCATTTTTCTTATATGGAAAATGAGAACAAATACAGTAGTCCTCCTTATCTGCAGGGGATATGTCCCAAGACCCTAATAGATACCTGAAATTGTGGATAGTGTGTGTGTATATGCACACAATTTATATATATACATAGCACTATGTTTTTTCCATATGTGCATACCATTGATAAGGTTTAATTTATAAATTAGGCACAATAAGAGATTAACAATAACTAATAATAAAATAGAACAATTATGAAAATACACTATATTAAAAGTTAAGTGAATGTAGTCTCCTTTTTTTTTTCTGTCAAAATATCTAATTGTACTGTGCCCACCTATGTTCAGAATATGGTTGACCACAGATAACTGAAACCACAGAAAGTGACACTATGGGTAAGAGGGGACTAATATAACGCTCTATTTGTAGAGTCTTTGTGACTATTAGAGACTACATGAACTGCTTGGTGTCTTAAGTATTGGCTGTTGAATAAATAGGGGCCCCTCATCCTCTCATTGATAATACATTAGTATCATAATCCAGGCCTGAGAGAGCTGGCATTACAAATCTAAGTGGGTCTTCAGCTTGGAGAAAGGTGCCGACAGCTGACCATGTGAGCAAGCCACAACAACTATTCTATGAAACATACAGTGATATAAATGGGGTGATTGGTCAAGTGAGATCTTTGTTCTCAGGAAAAAATATCTTAGCAATGAAAAAATATATATCAGATATGAATGATAAAAGTTTCATTTTAACTCTATCCCTAATACATAAAATATATACAGATTGGAATAGAGTGAGTGGACAATCTAAATGGAAAGGAACGAAAAGACCTACTTGAATGGAAAATTGAAAGAGGAAGCTTCAGAGGGGATTTCAGAGACAAAAAAACTGGGAAGGCCCTGGCTTAAGAATAAAAACCTAGTCACTGTGTTCTGTGTAGAATAATCAACTACGGGGAAATATCCCAAGATGGAATATCAGGAATAGGCAGTTAAGACAATCAGAAATGTATGGATTGTTTATAGGTGTATAGAAGAGGATGATTTGGTTTTCAGTTCCATTAGAGTCACGCATGTATTCAGCCACTGGAGAACAAGAATGCTATAGGACACTACAACCAATAGGAACAGTGGTTATCACAGGTGGGGATGGGGAGAGGAAATGATAAGATGTACGTCAAAGCATACAAAATGGCAGATATGTAGGATAAAGAAGTCTTGAAATCTAATGTACAACATGAGGACTAAAGTTAATAAAATTGTATTGTGTCAGGGATGCTTGTCAAATAAATAGATTTTAGCTGCTCTAGTCATGAAAAATAAGAAACTGTGTAAGATGATATATATGTTAATCTGCTTCAGGATTGTATATATTCCATAACATCATTTTGTAAGCTTCAAATGTACACAGTAAAATTTATTTTGGGAAAAAGTGTGGATGTCACTGCCAATCATTATATTATTGGTGGGTTAAAAATATTGGATACAAGGGGAAAAACTTTAATTTGAAGATATGTTTACAGACAAAACCTTGGCTCTCTCTATACTTCTGTTCCTTGAATTTCCATTATGCTCCTGCTAATAAGAGGAAGGAAAAGAAGAAAATAAATCATTTAATTTATGGCAACATTTTGTGAATACAAACTCCTTGTGCAGTCACCTTCTTCCTGGAGGGATGAAGTGGTATATGTGTTTTAAGAAGGTATATTCCAGAACTGAACTTAGTATATTGCCTGAGTTGGGGTTTTCTTAGTGTCCAGGGGTCAATGACCAGTGCAGGATGGGAAGTTGGAAGGCACTTAGGGTTTTCCTGTAAAATTTGGATATGCTATAGTGATCCAGGCTTAGGCAGATCTGGCTCACATTTGCTTCTAGAAAGAGGAATTCAGCAGCAAAATTAGTGACCAAAACATAGCAACCGTCATATCACAGGGGATGTTCCTCCTAGTGGCACTTAGAGTAAGTTGCTTAAAAATCTCCATATATTAATTTCCTCAAAAGCACAAATGGAATAATGGAATCGATAGAAATAATGTATGGAAAGTAATGAGTAAGCATTTAGCAGTTAATAGTAATTGTTATTTAACGCAGTATGAAATATTTAATTTTTTCCTTTATATTAATTTACCCAGAAATCTCAAGATATGCAGTTTTTCTGCCCAGAATTCCAGAAATTTAGCAGCATTTTATTCAAAAGAGTATTTGCTCATACCTGTATAAATGACATACACTTTCTGATACATTTCTAAACCAATGTCTACAGTCACAATAATCATTGGTGTACTGGCAGCAGAACCTAGACAGAAATTACAAAGGAGATACTGTGTGAATTTATAGTGGAAAAACTTTCTAGAGGACAGATATTACGTGATCTCTTGATAAAAAACAAAGAAAAAACAAGCAAATTTTTTTATTCTTTCTGGAAAATCTGTTAGCAGGGGGAGCCAGTTGGGCAAATGTCAAATAATTTGTGAGACGAAGTCTCCCAGTGCAACATTAGGGAACCTGACCTAGAAATGTTGGAGGCACTATCAGCCCAATAATTTTCTATCTCTTCAAAGAGATATAGCAAGTCCATTGCTAACATATTGCATATAAAATATCCAAACAGGGTCTGTCACAAGGTAGATACTGAAAATGATCAGCTAGTTTTGTTATTATTAATTTAAAAGTTTTACGATGCACTTTACAAATACATGTTTAACAAATAAATGAATAGTGATAGGCTAGGTGCTGTCAAAAAATGTGTTTTTACTTCCAAGTTTTGGTGCTGTCCACTTGGGCGGAATAGGAATTAATGTCTGTTTTGTTAGTTATATCAAAAGACTTTGATGGAGACATACTTGAATTGCATCACATTTCCAATGTTTAATTTAATTGCACTTCAAGCTTGTGACTATGGAAGAGGCAGTGATACAGACTCTACATTATCTGCATTTCCTTTCTTGCCAAGATATTCTCAAATATGTTGGGAGTTGCATTGTGTCCAAGGTGACTTCTATTCCAGGATTTTCCAACATCACTTGCAGCTAGGGAGGGCTAGAAGACATTATTTTGATGTTCTGGCCAATGATGCTTAGGTCGATATGTGCTGCGGGGCATGGAGACAGCTTAGAATTCCTGGTAAAAGTGGATAGACACGACATGCAGCACCACTTCTACTTTTCCCCCTTCCTCTTTCTTTTACCTGGAGTGGAATTACTAGTCATTAGCAATCATCTAGAGCTGGGACTGGATGGTCGTGGCCAGTTAGGAACCAGGCTCACGGTAGGAGGTGAGCAACAGGTGAGTAAGCAAAGCTTCATTTGTATTTACAGTGGCTCCCAATCATTGGCATTATCACCTGAACTCCGCTTCCTGTCAGATCAACAGTGCCATTAGATTTTCATAGGAGCACAAATTCTATGGTAAATTGCACGTATGCGAGGGATCTAGAAGGCAGGCTCCGTATGGGAGAATCTAACGCCCGATGATCTGAGGTGGAGCTGAGACAGCGATGCTAGCACTGGGGAGTGGCTGCAAGTGTAACAAATGCAATGCACTAAACCATTCCTAAACCACCCTCCCCACCCCACCCCCATCCGTGGTAAAATTATCTTCCATAAAATTGGTCCCTGGTGCCAAAAAGGTTGGGGACCCCTGAAGAGAATGCCAGGCAAAGATTACATCAGAATCATAAAGTGAGCTGGTAAGCTTTTTCTTCTTTTATGTACATGAGAATAATTTTATAGTATTGGAATTATACGTTATCATATCATAAAATTGACTTGAATATATGGATTTTTGGTGGCTACTATTTAAACTGCTGATTCAATTTTGTTAGTAATAATAAGGAAATTCAGGTTTTATATTTTTATTTAGGAAGTTTCAGAAATTTACAGATTCCTGGAAATTATACAGGTATTAATTTTTAATTGGCTATCAAAGAGTTATTTCTACTTAATTTCTATTCAATATGTACTTCTAGTTTATATTCTCGAGATTACTTACTTCAGCCATATTTTATTTTTTAATTTGTCGTAAGGTTTTAAAACATTATTAATTCTTTCAAAGAACCAAATCCGATTTCTCTTCCTTCTCTTCCCCTACTCCTTCCCCTCCTTTACCTTTCTGTTTCGTATTTTATTTTTTCTATTTTAATAATTTCTGCTCTAATGTGTTATTTCTTTATCTTTTTTCTAGGGGTTAACTTGTTGCTCTTTTTCTAACTTCCGGATAGTTTACCTACAATATTTCCTTTTTATCTAAATTTCACCTTTAAAACAAAAAAAATATTTCTATATGCTCTTTTATTTGCATCATACTAGCTTTAAGATATAGTTTTTTATTGTCATTCATTTCAAAATATATTTAGTATCTCTTTATTATTTAGAAGAATTTTTTAACTATGTCTTTCACTGACTAAATACTAGTTATTTACAAAAATGTCATATTTCTGATAATAGTGCTAAGTAATTAAAACACATCCTATAGGTTGACTAAGGTCTTTTGAATCTTTTCATGCTGGTGAATATTAGTTAGTTTCCTTACATATATTCCACAAAAGTACAGAGATATTTTAAAAAACCAGCTGGGTGATATGCAAGGTGTTGAATGTGAGAAGATATCTCTTATTAACTGTGTGCCCCTGGCTATGTTATTATTACATTTTGAATCTCATTGTTTTATTATCAGAAACTCATGTGTGATAATATTCCTCAGGGTTTTAGAGAAGATTAAATTAGATAATTTATATAAAATTACTTCCCAGCTATAAAGCATTATGCAACTTTTAATATAACAAAATGACAAGTTTAAGAAAGATGAAAGCTTGAGGTCTCAGTAATTATACTAATTTGGTAATGGATACTGAACCCTTTGTATCACAGTGAAAAATAGGAAACTTGACCCTAGTCTTGCCTCTTATACAATGGGACTCAAAAAATATAGATTGAGACGTAAAGGAAACATTATGCAACATAGGTTTTCACACAAAGGAGTTATTAAAAACTATGAAGGGTCTGAAGTTTTACCCTCCTACAAGCTAAAAAGTTTAGCTTCTTGCGGTTTCACAAGGGCTAGCAGAAAACACAAGACACCTGGGTCAGAGATGAAGCTTGTTGTTCACAGAAGGCAGCATGAGCACCATCTTCAAATCATTTCCTTCTGCCTCTTCCGCCAATTCTTTTGGGGGCAATGTTGGTTATCCCAGTTGAATGCTGTGCTTACAGTGGGATTGGGTCACAGCTGAGGAACCCTAAATTTAGGAAAGCACAATTTATAGGGGCTATAATCAAACCTGCCCAATATTTCTCTGAAAGGAGTCATTATCCTTATTACTTTGATCAGAAAACAAAAATATGCCCTCTGTCCCAGAAAGACATATTGTATCTATATCCCAAGACCATTTGAAACAAGTATTCTGGAAAAAATTTATTCATGCTTATTCACAAGATGTTCAGAAATGCAAGAGACTCATCAAGAATTATCTCTCAAGAGGAGTATAAAGTGTACATATGCCCATCAATAACAACAATAATTTTTACTGCAAATCATATGTGTACTTTTCCTGGGAAGCATAAAAATTAATATGGGATCTATAAGTAATGTTTTGGGAACTTAGATGTTGATATTTATTTCTGTTTACCAATAAATATGAGAATCTCATATATGAAGTGAGACTGGAAAGTCAAGAAATAATCACATAATTCATGACGGAAGTTGACATTTATTTGTAATTTGTAAATGAAATGACATTCAACATTTCTCTTACACTACCTTTTCATCTCGAAATAAGCTTCCATCATCTATGACATTTCACTTCTCAGAGATGAAATAAAAACAACCTAAATGAATGTCTTCTACTTGTAAAATCTGATAGCAAGTACAAGATAATATGAAGTACATAGCTCCAAAAAATGGTAGATGGCTTAATAAGAGAATTTTGGACATTCTTAGTACATAAATGATTAATCCATACTGAAATATAAATCACTAACAAAGGTATGTTACCAGTCAGTATGTGCATTGCTAGGTATGCATTGCAAGGAAAGACCCAAGTGTAGAAATTTCCCTGACATTTTCCTCAGGCAAGGCAATTGTGAGAAATCTATTTAGTCTCTTGATTCCCTTTTATGTAAGAGAACTTCATTTGCACCCTCTTTATATAGTAATCTCACTGATTCTCAAGCTGGATTTCTTCTTTTAAGAAGAAATTAGAACCTCATAATTAAAACCTCACTATTAGAACCTCATAATTTTGTTTTCAAGACTACTATGTAGTGATTATTTATGTTTATTCTGCTTGATTTCTAGTTCTGTTTCCATATGAAGGAAGAGATCCATTCAAAGTTCTCTGAAGAAAGAATGCCTGAGATGCTTCCAGGGTCCAATCCTCCTTAGGAATCTAAGTTTGACTTTGTATGATTTCAGGGCCTTAAACTAAAAAGAAAATTAGGTTAACAGGAAATTCAAACCTGAATGGGTGATTAGAAAAAGTGACTCACTTTCAATTAAAAGTTCTAAAATGCCCCCATGTGGCATATTTGTTATCTGAAATTTTAATCTACAATTTGAATGATAACTTTGGTGGTTAAAAATGTTTATGGCAGCACAATTCACTATTGCAAGGATGTGGAAACAAACCAAGTGCCCGTGAATCCATGAGTGGATTATTAAACTTTGGTATATATATACAATAGAATATTACTCAATCATAAGAAACAACAGTAATCTAGAACCTCTTATACCTTCCTGGATTAAACTTAAACCCATTATCCAAAGTGAGGCACCACCACAAGATCGGAAGAATGGGCTCCACTTGTACTCGCCATCAAATTGGTACTAACTGATCAGCACTAGGATGATCACATGGCAGTAATACTCTCCAGGAATTAGGGGGATGGGGGGATAAACCCGCAACTAAAGGACACAGGGAACATTGTAGGGGGGGAAGGGCATACCTTTAACCGTCACTTGGGTGAGGCAAAGACATAAAGTGTAACCATAATGTTTGTACCCTCATAATACCCTGAAATAAAAAAAAAATCGTTTGAGAAATGTATCATGGGCAGAATATCAGTATAGATTTACATAATGCCAGGTAATTTTGATGTGAATTTATAACAATGTTATTTATTA
>RJWJ010020125.1:0-29439 GCA_004363605.1 Indri indri | reverse complement strand
GCTGGTTAGTCCAGATATTAGGTCTGGATTGGATACCAGCTGTACAGCTGTAGTAGCTATTGGTAGTCGCTGCCATCATGCTCCCCACCACCTCAGCATAAGGAGGGCACCACCATCTGCTGCTACTCCTTTTAGGCTATTGTATCACAAGGCATGATACGTGTGTCAACATGTTTGTTCATATGTTCTGTGCCACCTCATGCCTGGCCTTCTCTTCACCGAAGGAGAGAAGAGCAGCAGGTATGTAAAGCAGACACCTTTTGTAGAAATGTTAGGCTCGCCCACTGTGATAGCTGCACAAGAGTCTCTCCAGACTTCCTTATGTTTTGGAAAGCAGCATGTGTAGACACAGCTTTGAAACAGGGAGCCTTTGTCTTTATATCTTCCAATTCATTTTTCTCACCTGATCATTGTCATATTATTGCCGCCTCCCATTCTCCATCTGCCACTCCTGAATATCTCCATTATTTCCCCATGGGTTTGTGAAGCAGTATCACTCTCTTTCTCATATCTTTGATTCTTTAAACTTATTTACACTTTTTGGAAAACAATGCTAGGTGAGCAGAATAAACCTCTAATTGGTATTTCAAATACTGGAAAAAAAGGAAGGAAGTAACAATCATATTGGGCCAGAAGGAAGATGTTTTGAGACAAATGGGCCACTGAGTTGGCTGTGCTTGAGACTTTATTCTTCTACAGCTTTCGTAAGCTGTTGTCTAGTTACTTGTCTTCTCATTTTTGAACGTATGGATTTTTCTTTTTCCTTTTTTTTTTTTTAAAGAAGAGTGAGGAAGAGCTTGAGGAAGTTGTGGGCTATGAATTGGGATGGGAGAATAGGGCAGCATTCTCTCACTTTGTTGATAAATTTTAAGTCATGCGATCACATTATTATATGCTAATGTATACATGTCTATAGACACGTATATATATGGCTGAGGTTATCCATTTTGATCTTGTTTGTCATACCTTTGAAAGAACCAACTTAGTCTTCCACGTAGTTGAACTTAAAGGAGGCGAGTGGCTCTCAGGGGAGGAACAGCAAGAGAAGTCTGAAGACACATGAAGGGTGTTCAGGAACAGTGAAATTCTGTTTCTGTTCAGCTTCTGAGACTTCTAGGCAGAAAATGCAGAGCATCTAGTTCATATTAGTTTGAATTATTATTATCATCATCATCATCATCATCATCATCATCTTAGCAAAACCTGTGCTTTTGATTTTTTTGTTGAAAAATAATACATGGACTAGACATTTCTATATTTTAGAGTCCTTTTAAACTATAAATGCTGATTTTGAAAAGATGATACTCATATAATCCTATTTTGGACATATCTCTGTGTCTGTCTAAAATTTTTGAGATTTTAATTTCTGAAGACTAGTGTGTTATTTTAAGATATTCTATTAATAGAACAGTATTTACTTCACATCCATTCTCTTAGCTAGGCAAACAGACTTGTTTAAATAAAATTTTTTAATAGCTCATTTTCTTTTTTTATAGAATCCGAATTGCTGGAATCAGGGGTATTCAAGGTGTGGTTCGCAAAACAGTTAATGATGAACTTCGGGCTACCATTTGGGAACCTCAACATATGGATAAAATTGTTCCATCCCTCCTGTTTAACATGCAAAAGATAGAAGAAGTTGACAGGTATTGAATAAGATGTTAGGGTCGAAGCTGTGTTATTTTTGTATATTTATATGTGCGCTTGCTAAGGTAAGAAAGTTTTGTCTTTAATACTGTGTAAATAGTAGTTTTGTAAAGTTAAGTGAGTTTAAAAATATATACATTTCTGGGAAAATTGTTAGTCTGTAGTGAAACATTAGTAAACCATAGATTATTATTCATACACTTAAGCCTTTATTTTCTTTCAAAATAAGTTTGCACTTTACTTGCTGTTTATTATTGAGCATCCAAATTGCTATCTTAATTAATGCTATTTAAAGTTGCAAGTGTGAGAAATAAAAATTATAGCTCAGTTTCTCTTATTGTTTAGAGATCCAGCATGCTTTTTCACAGGGAGTTAGAACTAAAAAAAATAATAATAATAATAGCTATTCACTGTATTTTATTTTTGAACAAAAAGATTAGACCCTTTATTTCTGATTCATTCCCCCCCACCACTTACCCCAATTTTTGTTGCCATAAGCAGAGATAATGTGGGATTAAGCTTCAGAAGCAGGATTCTCCAGTTTGGTTTATTATCCTGACCTCCTTGTTTCTTGCAGTTTGAAGAGGAAAATCTGAATCAAATCTGAAAGGGATTTAATTCTGGTTATAAGATTTAATTGTTTTTTATAATTTTCATGATTATATGTGGAATATCAAAATAAAAGTCGTGTAGAAATGAGATGTAACTGATACTTCTATAGTGGCACTTATATGTTGATTTAAATTTACAATAATTACAGAAAGGATTTATGCTTAATTCCTTAGATGTGACTGCCTCCAGCTTTGGAAACCTTTCCTAAAGTGTGAAACTTGATATGTTTTAGCACTGTTTATATTTTTTCTATTCTTGGCACTGTAGCTGAGATGAAAGTTTCCGTATCTGAAATACTTACTATTTAGAAGGTCACTAGCTAGTTGGGAACCCATTTTTTCCATAGTTATGGCTCTTATGGTCCAGGGTCAGCATAAGTAAAATACAGGAAATAGATCATTTGTTGTCAAGTCTTAAGGAATTGTATTATCTCATGGTATAATCCCAGTTCCACAGATAACGCTTTTTAAAATTATAATTTCACATGAATGTATTAGCCTAAAATAATATTTTAAGATGTGAATAAAACACATCTTGTACTGTGTACCGAAGACATCAAAGTATACAGGTATTCAAATTAGCTTTTAAAATTTATTTCGTATGTACAGGTAGGGTCATAGTTTTCCACTTTACTGTATTTTTGCCCACTTGTAGTTAAACTGGAGATACCTAAAGGTGGTCTCTGGGCATTACGTTCTTACTAAGATTTTGCCGTAAATATAGAGAAGTTATATGAAAGTGAACAAATAGCAAGCTGGTATCTTATGTAAAAGATGTTCTATTAGTCAGAGACAAGTTGAAACAGCTGCATTTAGTTCTCTGTTTGAAAGATTATATGATTAGCTTTGGTGGTGGTAAATTCATGAAGTTAGAATTAAGCTTTAAAGTTATTTGGGGATAAAAAATATTATTTTAACATTTCTGAGAAGTAAAGTATATTCTTTAGAACTAATATTAGAATTCTTATATTAGTTTCTCTTTATTTCTCTTTCTTTTTCAGTCGCATAGGCCCTCCTTCTTCTCCTTCTGCAGCTGACAAAGAAGAGAATCCCGCTGTGCTGGCCGAGAACTGTTTCAGAGAACTGCTGGGTCGAGCTACTTTTGGAAATATGAATAATGCCGTTAGACCAGTTTTTGCGTAAGTCATTGGTGTTTTCCTGCTTATTTGTGACTTTGCTATGTAAGTTCTGTGCTAATTTACTTACAGAGGATAAATACTTTTTTACTTGTGTGAGTGCATTATTGATAGAAGCAGTGTAGCATTGTGGAAGTGGTACGGAATTGAGTCAGACATCATACATTTGAGCACTGGTTCAACCATTGAACTAGTTTTTTCCCTTTAAATTAAAATGAAGTGTAATAATATGCTTAATATCATGCGCAACATTTAGCTTGAATTTACAGGGCTTGAAATGCATATGTGCAGTGAAATATTAAGCTGAGTGTCCAGTATGATGTATATTTTTATACTAACTTCTGTGATCAGTTCCTCCGATTCCGTCCTCTGTTTCTTGGCTGTCTTTTTGCCATGGCTGAACTGCCTTAGATCACATTCACTTCTCAGAGTAAATTTCATCTTTTACCTAGTAACTAATCAGAGCAAGAATATTAAATATCTCGTTGGGACTTATATGCTCTTCATCAGACAAAATGCATTTATGAACTTTGAGTTTCTCTACATAAGCTTTCTTTCTCAAGCCTTGTCAAGCTTTTGTGTTTCTAACTTATTCACCGGATATGACTACAATATAATATTCTGTGTAATTTCTAGACACTTTTGCTAGTCTTTCTTTTGTTAACATTCACTTTGTCCTTTTCTCCTTCTGACCGTGATGGCTTTATAGCACATATAAAATATTCTAATGGTAACATCCAGAATTCTTTATTTAGGACAGATGTTCTTGGCCTAAGAGTTCAAAGTCGAGCTTTAGTTACAGAATCTGTAAACCACAAAATTATATTAAAAATCAGAGAATCATTAGATTTTCAAAGGGATTTGTAATCCACCTCCCCCCCCCCCCAAAAAAAAATTATTGAGATCTACTTTTCAGAGACTCTGTGAGCTTATGGAAATACTACTAAAAATTAATCAGAATTATGTCAAATATACTAAAGGCAGATTTATTTTTTAATGTCCAGACATGCTGACTTAACATCAGAATTCCAATTTTTATCTTAGTGCTCTTAATAACTGAGAGATACTCTGTAAGGCCTTAAAAATCTAGAGAGCTGGTGTAGAGGAAAGAAGTTAGCAAATAAACTATATTTGAGTTGAGTGACTTGAAGTGGGCTGTATTCTTTTCTACGAAGAACTTAATGTACTTTAGTTAATTAAATTAAATGTTAAATATTATGTAATTATAAGCTGTTTATTATGATTAGTTAATTAAATATCAAATGCCCTCTGCAGATTAGGTACCAGGTTATTTGAGGAATATATGTATGAATAATAAACTTGATGGGTGATTCACATGCATGATAATTATATGGATTATGAGAAAAGGCTAAAAAGTGCTTTAGCAGTTCAAAACAAAGAATTCTTGTCTAATTTGAGAATTTAGGGGCAGTATCTTTTGAGATAGTTGAAGGTAGGTATCAAAAACTGCTCTGGGAATTTTATTTGTAAATAACACTTTAGTTCAACATTTTGAAGTAGTTTTTAAATTTCAGTTGTTAGTTGATCTCATAAAGAAAATAAATGATTCAAAAGAAATTCTGAGTATCACATTTTTAACTAACAGTGAGCACAAGACAACAATAACATTGGCTGGAGTATTGGATACAGTTAAGGTGTTAGTATGAGATAAGAGGAAGAAAGTTTATACTGTAGAGATCTCAAAATTTTATATATAAATTTGTAGGTAAATAGCAGACATCTTAGTGCAAATGGGCAGAATTGCCCTTTGATAAAGTTAATCAAATAGAGCTATATAGGATGGATTTGAGCCAGGGTCAGTATGTCAGGAGGTTACTGTAATAAAATTCTCAACAGGAAAGTATAAGAACTGTAATTGGTATCACGCCTGAAGAGGTAAATAAAGTTTAGTTTTCTGTCTCTGAAGAGCAGAGTGAATTTTGAACTTTCTAGAAGAGTAGCGGTTCATTTTAATGTCAGGTAGTTTTACAACCTCTTTTAATGCTAAACAGTTTACTTCAGGAGGTTTTAAAATTCTTTTCCACCTAATTCTCCCTTAATTTAGTTTAAACCTACAGTTTTCCCTATTCACCTTTCTTTGGAAAAAAACATTACTACTTTTTTTGTATAATATACTTAGGTACTGAAAAATGTATCTTGTGCTCACTGTTGATTAAAAATGTGACATTGAAAATTTCCACTTAATCATTTCTTTACTAGATCAAGTTACCAGTTGAAATAAAAAACCTACTTCAATGTTGAATTAAAGCATTCTTTGCAAATAAAATTTCCAGAGTAGTTTATTTCCTATTTTAAGAGTCACTTTGTATAGTCATTCATTAACTAGAAATGAAATACTTTTGGAACTAACTCTTACTAATACCAGAAGATTTTTATGAGGTACTGATTTTTTAAAGTATGCCACGCAGTTACCATCTTTACTTTGAATTAAAGAAAAAAGTCACTTTCTATACCATTGTATATAGTAAAATATAGTAATAAAAATTCTTTGTATATTATCATAGTAGTGTATCAATGCTATTCTTATTACATACTTTTTCTTGTACTATAAAGTTTAATAATGAAGGAGAAAATTGTTAATGTGAAGGTAAATGTAATTTTAATGATATATTTCCTACGTAAGATACTTTTTCTCTTATTAAATAACATCCGACTATTAATAATCTGCCTATTTTATGTTTTGCAAACTATGGTTGTGATTTTTTTTTTAACTGGGATGTGTTCAGTTCAAGATTTCAGCTTTTAGGAAACTTAATAGAATTAAAATGCAACACATAGAGGTGTATCATAGTAGGATTATGGTCACTCTGTTATCAAAAATCCTTTTGAATATTTAAAACTACAAAATTTAGTCTAATTTTTTAGCACAACCATCACATCAGTGTTTGTGAGTACTGGGGCAAAAATTTGAGGGAGTAGGATAGAAGGGAAAAAGAGGAATAAAGAAAGATTGAGATTAGAGTTCACGTTGTACATTGTCCAACACTGTGTATGGTGATTTCACTTTCTTTATCTCATCTAACCCTTGCAGTGTAGTTACCCTGTAAGGGAAGGTATTATCACTCATATTTTACAAGTTCTTTGCCTTGATCGATTCTGCACCTCTGAAGATTTCATGAGAAAATTCTTAGCTCTAAGTTATTTCTCAACATTTAAAAATCCTGTTGAAATTAAACTTTGACATTTGGAAATAACACTGGACATCTGGATGTCAGATGTCAAAAGGTGTGATAAAAGATAAAAGCCCTTCATGTTTCTTAAACGTCTCCACAAAAGTTGATAGAGGAGAGTAAACTCATGTGTTTGCCCACTGGTTGTCAGGAAGTAGTCTGAAGTAAGACACTGGAAGTTTCTTTGAAGTTTAATGTTTCATTTTATAAATTACTAGAAATTTTATATACCAATATGTACTGTCTTCATGATTTTTATATATAATAGGAATAAGAAGTGGTTTTTTTCCTCTAGAAAGTCTGAGTGAAATTGTTGTTCCAGCCAAAGGAATAGTAAGGAGAAATTTTTAGACCTCATTTGGCCCCTTAGTCCTATTGTGCTTAAATCTCCCTCTAGTATACATATTGTGGAATTCAAGTAATTTTTATTCAAACTAAGTATATGTTATGATCAGTTCATTTTGAAAATGCTTATGTGTGAGTGTGCTCAAGATATAGGGAAAAATTTGTTATTATTTTTTTCACTTTTGAACGTCTCAGCCAATTGAGTTTGTGGCTCTGTTTTTTCTTCCTTGTGCCTCCGTGAGCCTTCAGTATGAAACACTCCTTCTTTGGAAACATATTATGAGTAATAAATTGTGTATATAAATCTTGGACAGTGGTTCTCAGAAGTTAGTGTGCTAACTTCTCAGACTCTTCACCGATTAGAGGACTTAAGTACGTACAGATTTTGGTATACCTGGGGGTTGGGCAGGGGGGCTAGGGGTTCCTGGAACCAATCCCCCAAATATACCAAGAGATGACTGTGGTCTAATAATTTATTGTTGTCGTAGGACAGGGTTTGGCAATTGGGGAGAATATGCATCATATTTCTAGAAATTAAAACCCTGATTTTCTTTTAGATAATATTCTGTCGAGCTTTTCTCATTGTTGAGGGTTCTAGAGGAATAAAGTAATAAAAATAGTGAATTCTTAAAGTAATTTTTAATTGTTGTTTGCAGGCATTTAGATCATCACAAACTGTGGGATCCCAATGAATTTGCAGTTCACTGCTTTAAAATTATAATGTATTCCATTCAGGTAAGGTTTTGTTAACTATTTATCATATTTATATAAGTAATTTTGGTTCTGTATAGACCAGGACATCATCAAACAGATACAGAAAATGTAGGATATAAAACATGTTCTTAATTTAGCTGTTTTTGTCTCATTTATTTTCATTTACCACTTATTTTCTTATTTGCCAAGATGAAAAGATGGCTAATAAAAAGAACTAAATAATTTTATGATGGTGCTCTTTATCGTGCATTTATTTAATGCACATATTATGTATTTATATTTCACTGATGAACTGGTATTGGAATTCACATTTACTCTGGCAGCATGTAGCTGATAATAACAGCTAATGTTTATTGAATATTACTATTGGGCATCAAGTCCTTTAGACTTCATAGAACCTTATGATAAAACAATTACCTACTGCAGAGGACCACCTTGGTTTCTCTTGCAACCTGAACAGACCCAGTTAGGTCCTAATTCAACAGGGATATCAGGTCTTTTTTATACCATTTACATTTTTAATGCCCTAAAAAGTCATCATTACTTTAGAGAAGATAAAAATTGTAAGTAGCACAGATTTTAATATAGGTCATCTCAGGTTATGCATCCTGGATATGCTGTTTACTGATTGAATGAACTTGGGAAAATTATTCAGTCTCTCTGAGCTCTGGTTTCTTCATCTCTGTAAAGAAGATTTTAATGCATGCATTGAGTGGTTTATATATTAATATAGAAGCTACCATTTGTCAAGTGCTGGCTGTGCCCCATGACTGTGCTAAAAACCTTAAATGCTGTATGTCATTTAATCCTCATTACCCTATGAAGTGGATATTGTTATAATCTCTATTTTCCAGGTCAGAAAACTGACCTTTCGAGAAGTCAAGGAACTCACTCAAGGACACACAGAAAGTGAAATCAGGCTTCAAATTCTGATCATTTTATTACAGAACTCATGGTCTACATCAACCATTAAGTTAAGGTTGATATCTCATGCCTAGCATAAAGTAGGTCTTCAATAAGTGATAGTTATTATAAAGCTGGTTTGGATATAGAAGAACAATTTTTTAAAGTTTAAGTTTAATTTAGGAAGTGAGAAGTAGGTCTGGCAATCTGTGGACATACTCTAAGGCTGTTCTGGTCTTTTCCAGTCTTGTATTTCTCCTTCATTCACCCTCCATTCAGATTTAGTTGCTAGATGAAATCATTCTTTGCAAGAAGTAAATTAATAAAGTTAATTACAAAGTTGAAAAAACTTAGGAATCAATAAATATTTGCTGATTAAATGTTCATGAAACTATTTCTGGTCCACAGCATTGCTTAAGAAAGCTTTATTTATAATGTATATTTTATGAAGTCTATTAATCAAGAATTAAATGGTAGTATACACCAGAACAGGAATTTCTGTTTAATTATACTGTCCTGGTATAATTAAAACTTATGATATATTTGATTGTTGTAATTTCCATTTACTATAAAATTAAGACAGGTATCATTTTTAGGTAATATTTCAACCTCTCTCCATAAAATAAACTAGCTAGCCCTAACCGGAATCTATATCCATAAGGGCCTACATAGATGCGGTTTCAAATACAGCAGGGCATTTGTGGTGAAGGGAAAATATTTTGTTTAAAGCTTATCTTTTGTGCAAAATTTATTGGTTGAAGGTAATAAAATGTGATTAAGAGCTGTGTTCTGGGATCAGACTGGAATCACTTTTATGTCGTTCCTTAGAGTTTCTGCATGGCCTTGGGAAAATTACTAAAACCTGCTTTATTTGCACTGTGAAAGGCACAAAGTAACTGAGTGGAACCCACTTCCTAGAACTGTTTGTGCATATAATACATGTAAAGTGCTTAGAAGAGTGCCTGCATCTGATTACTTCTGAATGAAATGCCTTTTGTCATCATCATTGTTATATTCAATGATGTAGTCTGTTAGCCCAGGAGTTACCAATTGAATAGTAATAAAAATTAATATTTATCAGCCACTTTTCATATGACAGACACAATTTTGGTGCTTTATACAAATTAACTCATTTAATTGCTACAACAATCCTATGAAATAACTTGTTATTGTCTAAATTTTGGAGATGAGGGAAACTGAGGGATTGAGTAACTCTCTCTTAGGCTATGAGCTATTTTAGCTATGAAATTATGAAGCCAGAATTTGAACATGGGTAAATTTGACTCCAGGGCTTATACACCACTAGGTTATGTTGCTTTTTAAAGCTGTTCATTCATTAACATTGCCTTAAACTTTAGTGTAAGGGGGGATTTTATAATAGGTAAATAAAAGCTTAATAAACCTGACTCAACATATAGTATAAAGTATACCATCTTTGCAGTTTCATTTCTTTCACTCCATATTCTTTTTTTATGCATTATATTATTCTTGAATTGTTCCTTAGAGTGAACTCATGCTTTGGTTTGCTTAGGATAACTATATTTTATATGTAATTATTAACAACACCCTGATTTACTCTCTTAAGTATCCTGATTTGGGCAATAAATCAAATGGGCTACCTTACATATAAAGCAGACTGTAATAATTGCATGAAGTTCACATATCAAAAGCATGCCTCCTGGACAAGGAGTTCAGTTTTAGATTGTGTGTGTGTGCCTGTCTGTCTAACATTCTTCTATTTTAGCATAGTTTTAGATAAAGTAAAGATGAAAATGGAAATTTAGTTTTTACCTTGGGTATTATAAAAGTAGATATGTTACAACAGAAATGCTAGAAATAACCTGGAGATGAAATCTGTTAGGTTGATAGAGATGGAGGGAGGAATGTTTTGCTTTTGGGCAGAGTAGTCATTATGTGTAGGACACAGCTGCTTCTTATAAAACTACCCGTTCCAAAGGAGGGAATGATAACCAGCCTGAAAACAGGACAGTGGGGCCTCACCAAAGGAAAACACAGTCAGGGAGATTCAGGGCCACAAGTGCTTTCTTTTTACAACTTGGTGCAGAACAGTAGACCCTCTCATGACTCATGGGTATAGGTGTAGGTTTTAAAAAAATAAAACCTTGCTACTATGTTAAAAAAAAAAAAATTTATTCACTGGAGTTAAACATTTTTCTGGCTATGCTTTTTTTGTTGTTGTTTTAGGCCATAATATCATTCACTGTGATTGATGAAATTTTTTATATGTGATAAAATTGCCTTTATAAATTCCAAATCTTCTGATATCTCCTTGATTTAAATTTTGTCAAGTACACATTGATAAGATTTTCATTTTGATAGTGGCTCTTGATTAGGTGAGAGTTTTGCCTGTTTAGCATTGTTAGGTATCCATAATAAATAGTATTTATCTACTTTGGGTAAGGAAGAACTGCAAATGTCATAATCTGTTTTTGTTTTTTTTTTGACAACATTTTGTCCTATTATTAAATTATGAGAATGTATATACATGTTCTTTGTGAAATTACAGAGATGTATAAAGAGAATAAAAATTTCTCAGAGGTAAGCAGCGTTAATATTTAGTTATATATAATTCTAGTTTTACGTTTTACAAACTAGATTGAATTTCATTGAACATAGTATTTTGCAATTTGCTTTTTTTCACTTAGGGTATCATATATATTTTCTAGTATACTTGTTTATTCCTCAAAGGAATGGTTTTCAATGGCTACGTATTATCCCATGAGTACCCGTCCCCTGTAATTGGACATTTAACTGTCACATGGTTTTTATTCTCATGAATTCTTCCTGGATGCATGTACTTGTTCCTACACCTTTGTACTATTTTGTTTCCTTTAGGCTCAGTATTCTCACCATGTGATCCAGGAGATTCTAGGGCACCTTGATGCTCGTAAAAATGACTCTCCACGGGTTCGAGCAGGTATCATTCAGGTTCTGTTAGAGGCAGTTGCCATTGCTGCTAAAGGTTCCATAGGTGAGTGCCAGAAAAAAATAAAATAATGCTTTAATCTGTTTCAAAGTGTTTTTTCAGTAGATATAGAAGAGTATGAAAAACTCTTTACGAGTATTTCTACACATTTTTAATTGTGCTCTAATTTCTCTTGAAATTTGAGTTCATGTGATTATTTTCAGGCTTCTTCGGTACACAGTTAAGCATTTTCCTTCAAATCAATTTTTCCTCTCTTTCCTTCTAATAAAGGTTTTTAAGTATCATTCATGCACTGAAAATTGGGAGAATAACAAGAAACTGGTAGTTTGCTTTCAGTTAGACAACTCTCCCTAATGCTGTAATACAAGGCAGGCTTTGACCACATATCATAAAGAAACTAGGATTCAGAGAAGGAAGGGAAAATGGATCATCATGAGCAAAATATTATATGGCCCATTTTGGATAGAATGTGTGGTGTTAGTTTAGAAGTTAGAAAAGTTAAAAGTTCAGCTTTAAAATTAAGTTGTGACCAAGTTGTGGACATAGTTCTACAGTTGACTGATAGTCTTTAAAGATTTACAGTAATCTTTATGAGAGATGTGCTGTAGGATAATTCACCTGCAGCAAAATGTGTAGGACACATGCTAAATCACAAGCTGTTGTCACTATTGTAGGCATAAGGGAAAGAACGTGCCCTTAAATAGCAGCAGTAGGAAGGACAGTGTAAAGTCAATAGGATTGTAGGAGTAACAAGGAGAAGGGACAGGTCACAGATTATGATATTTCACCTTACATGTGATTAGAAAAAGGAAAGGGTACCTAATAGAAATACTGATGTTAGGAGGAGAACCTGATTGTGGTTTCTTTGCTTCAAAATCAAAGTGGAAATACATTAGCTAATGGAATGCAGTCGGACCTCCATATCCGCAGGGGAGTGTTTCCGTGACCCCAGCGGATACCAAACTCCAGGGGTATGCAAATCCCTTATATAAAATGGTGTAGTATTTGCAATTAACCTATACGCATTCTCCCATATACTTTAAATCATCTTTGGATTATTTGTAATACCTAATACAGTGTAAATGCTGTGTAAATAGTGGTTATATTGTGTTGTTTTTTTTAATTTGTATTATTCTTTATTGTGGGTATTTTTTTCCCCCAAATGTTTTTGATCGGTAGTTGGTTGGATCCCCGGTTATGAAACCCACAGATATGGAAGACTGACTCTATTCTAATATTCTTTCAGTGTCAGATAAAGGTGGGCATTTTGGGTATCAACTTTCAATTATTATTTATCTTGTAACTTATCTCCAAAGGCTGAGAAGCAATTGTAATTTATCTCAAAGAGATGAAAGCAGGTTACTTAATTGGCAAGCTTTTTAATTTGAAATATGAAATGAAACAGATGATACATTGAATCATCACACTCATTAATGCCTACTACATGTTAGGAACTATGTGCTAGGCTCTGTAAATTCAAGGAAGTGTTTGAGCATGGCTGCCTGTCCTAGAAAAGCTTGTAATCAAGAGTAGAAGTCAAAAACAAAACCTACTGTTTAAAATATAGTATGACAGAAGCAGTGATAGAAACATGTGCAGAGAATTTATAGAACAAAAAGGAGACTGAAATTTAGTTAACCTGAATCTGATAAATTGGGTAGTTTCTGCGTCATAATTGAGGCAAATTCTTCTTTCTTCAGTCTCAAAAGATGCAAAATAAATGTTCAACGCTACCATCATAATTTTAGGAATTCTTACCCAATAGGTTAAATTTTGTCTCAGTATACATTATTTTCAACAGACAAGATTAAGTAGGTAGAAAGTTTTTGGTAATTCTTACATGCATATATACATTTTGTGATAGATGCCCCAGTAAACATTGGCATAATGAGGACACTTTCTTATTTAAATATTTCTCATTTACTTATTTTTAAAAATGAACTGATTAGTTCATAAATTATTATAGAATTTGACAGTTTAGAAAACAACCAGAAAATTTTTTTTTTGAGAAAAATGAGAATTGATTTTGAGTGTGCAATACTAGAGAAGTATATCTGCTCACATAAGTAATCCTTTACAGGGCCCACAGTGCTGGAAGTTTTCAATACCCTTTTGAAGCATCTGCGTCTCAGTGTTGAATTTGAAGCAAATTATTTACAGGGGGGATCTGTAGGCAGTGCCAACTTAAGCACAAGTTCCAAAGACAATGATGAGAAGATTGTGCAGAACGCTATCATCCAAACAATAGGTGAGTACATTTCACTTTTCAAAACTATCATGTTAAACAGTGGTTAAAAAGCTCTCATGTAAAGTACTAGACTCCTCTCAAAGATGAATGATAGCTCAGACTTCTGAAAAAGCTTTACTTTTAGAAAATAAACAAGCATAATAATGGGAGGGAGAACACAGTATTCCCTTTACCCAGATTCATCTATTGTTAACATTTTATTCCATTTACTTTTTCATTTGCACGTGATCTCTCTCCCTCTCTCCATCTTTCTCCCTTCTCTCTTTCTTTCTTTCTCTTTCCCCTATATGTGTGCACATGTATATGTGGAAAAATATACGTACACATACACATTTTTTTCTAAACCATATAGTAAGTTGCATACATCATGGCCTTTTATCAGTAAATACTTCAATGTATTTTCCCAAAGAATAAAGATTTTTTTATGTAACCAGAGAAAAGTTATCAATATCAGCAAATTTGACATTGAACGGTACTTTAATCAATTTTCCATATTTCAGTTTTATCAGTTGATCCAATAATGTCCTTCATAGCATTTTTTTCTTGGGTCCAACATCCAGTGTAGGATCATATATTGCATTTAGTTGTATTATTTCTTCAGTTCCATTAGTCTGGAATATTTCCATTATGACGTGGGCATTTCTTAAGAATAATAATAAAAAAAAAAAAAGTAGAAAGTTCCTCGTTTAGTTTTGTCTGATGGTTCCTAATGATTAAATTCAAGTTACACTCTCCTGGCTGGAATACTACATCCATGCCATGTTCTTCTCAGGTAGCACATCCAGAGGTGTACAATGTGTGCTTATTCCTTGTTGGTTACATTAATTTTGATCACTCAGTCAAGTCATTGTCCTGTTGCTCCATAATACAGCTTCAGTTTTTTCCATTATAAATAATAGGCATTCTCTGAGAAGACACTTTTAGATCATGCAGATATTCTGCTTTTCATTCAGACTTCCTCTTAAATTGAGCATCCGTTTATATTCTTGCCTAAACCAGTCTTTACCGTGATGGCTGTAGAGTGATGGTTTTTTAAACTGTAGCACTACCTCCACGGCTGCTAGTTGGCACTCAGCGGTCTATTGTAAGCAAGATCCCCTTTTTCTACCTTTGTATGTATGTAGGAATGCATGTGTTTATTTATTTATTATTGGTATGAATGTACGGATTTATATTTGTGTCGTTTATAATTCATTGCTGTACTTAATTATTTTAGTGCTCAAATTGTCCCAGATTTCACCAGTGGGAGCCCCTTCAACATAGCCCCCACACTTGTGTTTTTTTTTGATCACTGCCTTACTTGGGTAAGCTGTTCCAGACGAATTTTATACTTTCTGCTCCAGTCCTGGAATCAGTCATTTTTCCAAGGAGCTGTGGTTCTTTTTAGTGGGGAATGGAATTACAGACCAAGATCTTGATGCTGATATCTTGGGTTTTAATAATGTATGCTTTTTTTTCCTTTTCCTTCCTTCCTCCCTCCTTCCCTCCCTCCCTTCTTCCTTCTTTTCTCCTCACCTTCTTCTTTTTTTTTTTTTCCTTTTAATACAGTGGTCAAAGTACAAATGGCAAAGAGCTTCCTTAAAAAGCCATGAGAATTTACTTTTTTGGAAATGAAGTAATCTAACTATATATAAATACAAATTAAAGCAAGCAAACTATTTTTCTACTTTAACCCTTTTCTCCCAATATTTTCTTTAGAATAGCCAGAACATACTTTATTATAACTGCATGATTGCTGTGATAGTTTTACAATTGCATTGTATCCCTAGGGTAGTACCTAATTTCTAATCTACTAATAGTTTCGATTAATGTAAATTTTTTCTGGAACTTGGCTTATGCCTTTTATCTGGATAATTTTCCCACTTGCTGGCTACTTATTTATAATAATCCTCGGGGATATTTAATACAAAGTTTATCTTTGTCATCTTGTGTCTAAAGTTTTATGAATATGCATTATCCATCGTGCATCCAGAGCAATACCTGTTTGCTGGACATGTACACACACCAGTTCCTGTGCTAGGGCTTCGTGATGCATGTGGCTCTCACCTTGTGGAGACATTTGATTGATCTCAGAGCGGTACCTCTGTTTTACCTAGTCGCAGTCTCGTCACATGCACAGAAATTGTCCTCATGAGTGGAAAGACTGAGGAGTATCTAATTCAACACACTATGTAGCACATAGTAGGTGCTTAAGATTTTGGAATTAACTGAAAAAACAAAAGGTAGTAAATTCCAATATTACCATGGAATCACAATAAAGCATAGACATTCCAGTTATTGCTTAAAACAATTAGTATTAATGTATAGTGAACCTAGCTTCTATGGTGACTTTTACATTTATTTGGATTATTTTTGGATTTTCTGTGATACTCTAAGATGATAAGTCAGCTAATCTTGTTTTCACAGAATTGATTTAAATTGCTTTAGTGACTTCTAATTAATTCAGTGTTACTGTTTCACTCTAGAATATTTAATTTATTTCTAAAGTGTTTTATTATAAAATGTAAATACAGCAGACTCAAGCAATATTTCTGTGATATAACACATTCAGAATAACATGTGAGAATTAAAACATGAGAGGAAAGAAATGCAGTGTGGCACAGTAAGATTTCTTTTTAAATTCGCATTTCTGGGTTCCTTAATATTTTCCTTTAAAATTTCTCAGTATTCTGGTTGTTATCAGATCATGTTGGTATTCCTGTTGATGGGCCATGGAACAGGGCTATTGTAGCTTTTGCACTTTTAAGTTAGGAAGCTGTTGGTGGAGTTCTTTGTTCTAAAATAATCAAGAGCATAGCTCCCTGCTGTGTTCTGGCCTCATTAACATTTCTGTTTAGTAGTTCAAATACAAACAATGGGTATAGAGAACAAGATGCTTTTGAAGACTCTGTCCTTACAGTTGATCTTATTGGAGACTCTAGCCCAGTTTTACATTTAAAAAATCAAAGCAATTATAAAGCATAAATTAGTTGCATTTCTTTCCTACTATTATTATTTTTAGGTCATTAACAGTCCTATTATATCTAATTAACACCAGATATGGTAGACTCGCTGAGTTGACCGTGTTCTTGGAAGACGAAAATAAGAGTTTTTCCTTAGGGCAGTGTTTCTTAAACCTCGCTGCACATTGAATTTACCTCAGAATCTTAAAAAAATTCTGATGCCTAGACTCCCACTCCCAGATATGACTTAATACTGTGGTACTCAACATTTGCATCAACATTTTAAAAGCCCCCCCCCCCCCCCGTCATTCTAATGTGCAGCAAAGTTTGGAAACCGCTGGCTTAGAGTAAACTCTTTCACACTTTTGAAAAGCAAGAGGGATGACCACAAATTAATGATATAGGCAGTGTTGAATACAGGGAAGTATGATGGTACTTGTTAACTCTTTAGACTTTTAGCCACGCTATGTGTATAGGTGGTTAGTCTTGTGTTAAGTGCTGTAGTAAACAGAAGTGCATGTTACATTATGTGCTTGTGGTAACAACTGACTTCTTTGGAACAGAAAATCAGTGTTCAGTTTTGTGCAGTGATGAGGAACATATCTAATTGGATACTTGGAAAGCTAAAACTAGCTTATATGGAGGAAGTATAGAGTAATAATAGCATAGGCTTTGGAAATACATAACCCTTACCCCAGGCCTTAATATTAGCTGTGTAATTTTTTATAAGCACCTTAACCTCTCTTATCCTCAATTCCCCAAGAGGAGACTGAGGCAAATAATAGTACCTAGACTCATAAGGGTATTGTGAAGATCCAAATACAAAATAGTTTCTTACTCCATAAATACGTGCTCTATAAGTGTTAACTAGAATAATATACTTTATGCAGATGGAGTAATGTTAAGGTCATGAGATTTTTGATTGCTGAACTGTGTGATGTGGGAAATGACTTCTACCTCTAGGTCCAATCAAAATGCTGAATAGAACAGTTTGAATTTGTGTAAGTAGATTATTAACTCTAATAATAGAAGGTGAGGAGTTAAATTGAAAAACCAATTTATTCTTGAAGAAATATTAAAAATGCAGAAGGTTTCTGTAACAATTACATTGAATTATAAGAAAGGAACAAATTTGATACTTGCTCTGATTTGATGTCTGTTCTGATCTTTCAAAAATATGAGAAAGCTTAAAGTTTGAGTAAATGATAATTAAAGCTTATAAATTATTTATGACCAGGAAGTAAACTATCAAAAGCTACAGCAGATAAATTTAAAATACCCTCAAAACCCAAGAATACATGAGAAAAATGACAAGCAAATAAGCTATTTATTCTTTACATCAGTTGAATTAGGTATGTTGAATTAACTCACAGGGATAAACTGTAAACCTGGCCTATTATAATGATATTCTAAAATATCTGGGCAATCCTGGGATGCCAGAGTAGTAACTGAATTCTTGACTTCTTTACCAAAGTGTCACCTACTTACTGACTTCCTTACCCGAGCAAGAATTTAGGCTCACAATATATGAACAAGAGTTTGATCATAAATACTACCAAAAATTTGTTTTCCCTTTTTCTAAAACTCTAGTCAAATCAATGCTGCCTTGCCTCTGTTAACTAAGTGCAAAAGACTTTCAGATATTTATTATTTTATTTAAATATTAGCTCATTATACATGCCTTATATTGAACATAACTAAATGACTTTGGACAAATGAAATTATATCTTTAGTGTTATATGTAGCTTAAAGATTGTCAGTCATTGTTTTACCACATATTGAAAACTTTGGTTAAAAATGTTTGTACTATATGGAAAAAAATAAACTTTTTCAATTTGTAAAATTTTATCTTAATATTTTTATAGGGTTTTTTGGAAGTAACCTGCCAGATTATCAGAGGTCGGAAATCATGATGTTCATTATGGGTAAAGTACCTGTTTTTGGAACATCTGCCCATATTTTGGATATCAGTCAACTAGGGTATGTTCTCAGACTATAAATTTTAAATTTTATCTTAAACAAATGTAGAAAATGTTAGTTTTGGGGTTTTTTTAATCATTAGTAATAAAATGTCCTATGGAAAGCAGTTAGTATTTTTATGATACTATATTGCTAAGCAATTGAATCAACAGTTGTATGCCTTTAGAATAATTTTTCAGCTTATCATAAATTCTCAAATATTCTATCTCTTATACTGACCAGGTGGAAGGTTTGTATATATGCATACACATTTAGAGTAAACCTTCAAGTTTCCTGTACAAATTTTAAAAATTAATATGTGTCAGGAGTGTTGACTTACTCCTAGAATTCTAGAACTGAGAGTGCTTTTGAAGATCATGTATTCCGGCCCCCTGTTTCATACATTTGGATTGATTTTATAACATACCAAAGCTTTTGGGAGTGTTTTTGTTTTGTTAATTTGATAAAGAAATGATAGTGTCTTATTTGATTTATATTTTTTGACCATTAATTAAATAACACTTTTTCCATTTGTTAGTACTTTTTAAAATTGTCTGTTCTTAACTTGTTTATTGATATATATTAAAGAGATACTATATTCATCAACTATGTTTGTCGTAGGAATTTTCTCCAATTTATAATGTCTTTTAATTTGTGGTGTTTAGTGCATCTGTTTCCTTTGAGAGCCAATAACTTTATTTTTGTTTGAATTTGAATTTTTGACATATAACTATTTTAATTCATATGAAATTTACTTCAGCATATAAAGTGAGCCATGACTTAAACTATTAAAATAATAATATATTTAGCCAATAAGAATAGAGTTTTAAAATCAGTAAATAGTAATATAAGTAAATGAAGTAATATAAATGTTAATTAGGGCTGGGTGTGGTGGCCTGGAATCCTAGCACTTTGGGAGGCCCAGGAGGAGGATCTCTTGGGCCTAGGAGTTCAGGGTTGCAGTGAGCTATGATTGTGCCACTGCACTCCAGCCTGGGTAACAGAGTAAGACCCTATCTCTTAAAAAAAATGTTAATTAGTATAATAATACCAGCATTTTGTGTGTTTTAGGGATTTGGGAACCAGGCGGATTCAGATAATGTTGCTGAGATCTTTACTCATGGTAAGGCATTTAAAACAGGTGAACACATTTAACCTTAAATTATTGGAAAGATTAAAGGGATAGCTTCACATTATCAGCTTCCTTCTCTTATTTAGTAAGACACTATTTGTGGTTGGTTTTTTATTATGCTCTTAATTTTTTTATTGTATATTTTTTACTGTTTATTCTTCATGTCACCTAGCATTTCGTTTGATCCTCATAATGATGAAACATACAGAGGGCAGAAACTATTGCCATGTAAAAAGTGAAGATACCTGGGCTCAGAGACTTTGGGTGGAAGGAATAGAGCAGGTTCACTAGGTCACTGAGCTAAAGAATAGCACTTGAAATCCAAAGTTCTTTCAACATATTATACTATTTCTTTTACATAGTGACCAAATAATGGCTTCTTGTTGGGAAAATAATCCATAAAAATGAAAATTTGTCATTTTAAATTTGGGGTGGCTATAAATACCTCAAAAGGAAAAGCATACCCAAAATGAGAGGACCTTTGGTTATTTTATAGTAATTGTATTCATCTTTGATTGAACTACTCCTAGCATAATGCCAAGAACAAAGTAAGGGCTAGTTTGGAATGTATGCCCTTTCCAAATCAATATTTTTCAGATTTATTCTGGAAATCTTTGTTATGCATGATCTCATTTCTTTTAAAGAACTATCTCATACCTAGGATAAGTACAGAAATATCTTCTGTGGTTTTATTTTTAATGGTTTTATTTTTAATTCTGTTTATAGTGCTTGTCACACAGAAGTTTTAAATTCTAATATAGCTAGATTTATCTGTCTTCTCCTATATGTTCTGTGCTTTTTTATCTACTCTGATAATATAAACTCATTCGTTTATATTTTCTTATAATAGTTATAAAATTTGGCTTTCCATGGTTAGAACTTTAACCTGAAGTTTATATTTGTATGTAGTGTAAGGTATGAATATATTTTTAATTTTCCTAGGTGGGTAGACCCTTGTCCTACCAGTTTCCCCACAGACTTATAAAATCACCTCCATCCTCCTATAAATGACCAAATATAATTGTTAAATGTTCCATATATGCTTATAATCCTGAAAATATGTTGAAATGACCCACCTGAAATTTCATTTGGTCCTGAGCCTTTATTTATGTTAAACAAATTCCCTAAATAAATTATTTGCCTCTCATCCTGATTGTACTACATAGTCAACCGAATGAATATCTATGTGGTATGCTTAAAAAGTTTAATAACATTGAAGTATATGCTCTATAAAATCTTTAAATTTAGAAGACAATGATGTACTCATAAATGTCAAATCAAGTAACTAATAAAGTACAACTTTCCAAAATGAAAAAGTATTCCTATTAAACAACTGTCTAATTTAAAATGGAAGAATAATTTACAAATTTAAATTAAAAATTTGCAGGTCTTACCTGTACTATTTGCCACCTAACCTCCTTGTATCTATTTTGTACTGACTGCTTATCCCTTATATTCTTAACCTGTCTGAGCTTCACTTTCTCTTATCAAATTGGGATAGCCTAATGCCTACCTCAGGGATGTGGGAAACAAAGTTAATACATACATGGTGCTTAGAATTGTGAATAGCACATGGCAAATGGGTGTTATTATTTTATTTTCCCTGTGCATGAAGGTTTTGTAAATTCAGTAAAATCTTTCATCACCTTACACATTTCCTTTATGTCTTTTCTTTAAGCTTCTGTCCATAACTATTTCCCTAATTTTTTGGTTCTTAAAAAACAATGTGAGAATTTTCCCAAAGAAGGACTCATGACAAAGGTTGGTTGTTTTTTTTTCCTGCTGATAATTAGGTAACCTCTGGATACAAAGCAAAGACAATTGTTACTGCACTGCCAGGGTCTTTTCTGGATCCTTTGTTATCACCGTCTCTCATGGAAGACTCTGAACTGAGACAGTTAGTCTTGGAAGTAATGCATAATCTCATGGATCGCCATGACAATAGGGCAAAGCTCCGAGGGATCAGGTAATATGCCATTTTGAAAAGGCCTGAATATTAATGTTTTTAAATTTCTAAATTAGTGCAGTTAAGTATTGTGATTTTTTAAAGTCTAACATTTTTAGGTTTTATAAATCCAGACTTTTAGTAGTATTGAGACCATTTAATTCTTTGTATATTTTAAGATAGCAAGTGTTTGGAGGTCATTTAATGTGCTCGGCAGAGATTTCATCTACTAGTAATTACTAGTTACATGGATTTTATTTTTGTTTTTCTTTAAACTTAGGGAATGGCATTATGAGTCAAAAGTACTGTATGCAATTCCCCTTAAACTTGGTAATTCAGTGGTATCATTAAATATAGGCTTATTTAAGATGCTCATTGAATTGAGTGTTAAATAATTCAAACTCCTAAGCATAAATATAATTTTCCATGTAGGATGATATTGTAACTAAACGTGCTATTCATTAAAACTGATACATTTTCTCTAGAATAATACCAGATGTAGCTGATCTAAAGATAAAAAGAGAAAAAATTTGTAGACAAGACGCAAGTTTCATGAAAAAGGTAAGATCATCTAAAAAATAAATGCATGATATAAGTTATAGCTTTGTGAATTATTAGGTGGTTTTTTTATTGATCTATGACCTTGAAATGAAGCCAAGACCTTTACTGTAAGAGAGAAATTGCTCAATAACAGGTTATTCTTTTTTCAAATTCACTAGATGATGCCAAACAACTTTGTGAAGTCATTACACCTATTTACACTACATTGTTACAGTATATATAAAAAAAATTTATTTTGTCTAATATAGCAGATATGTGGTAGGTAATTTTTAAAAATAAACTTGAATTAAGGAACCTGAAGCCTAAACTCCTACATATGTAAGTATTTCCTTAATGTTTGTCAGTGATGTTTAGGAACCATGGTAGTCCGAAGTGTTCTTAGAGTTTGAGAGGGCCCACTACGTAAGACCGTTCTTCCCCACCCAAGATTAGAAGCCATGCGAAAGAGAGACAGAGAAACTCTGGATCTGGAAAAGTAGAAAGCAAAATAACAGCTTTAGAAATAAAGAAATTTGATAGGAGAGCATAGCTTTATATCTGTAGCCAAAAAAGGCTTGCTAACACTGTGCCACAGATTTAAACAGACTTAACCAGTCAGTCACTGTCTCAGCTGGAGAACTAGAGGCCTCCTTACTGCGATGGGGCCTTAGTGCACGTTAGAGAACAGAGCAGAATGCATGCTTATTATAGACAGGCTGGCTACAGAAGAGTCTGTGCTGTTCTTGCACAGTTCCTTCTCCTAAATTGATCAATCGGAAGAACCTGCTGAGAAACAGGCCTGCATTATTAAGCTAAAGTGTCTCTGCGTGGGAATGAGTGGGCCCCTATTGTGCTGAAGCCTGGCTGCACATTACAATCACCTGGGGAGCCTTGTACTTAAAACCCTGATGCTTGGGCTTCACCCCTGACCAATGAAATCATATTGTGGGAGAGAGGACAGTGGTGAGAACTGGGGAGGACAGGAGCATGGTGGTCATTCCAGTTGCCCAGTGATTCCAGCTGACAGGGTTGAGAATTAATGCAACGAGTTAGTGACTCCATGGTAATGGGAAATAGGAACCACCCTCTTATTTTTGTTAGCTATCACTTGGCCTTTGCTTCTATACCCAGGAATGCTTTAGGTGGGAAAGGCTTTATTGTCCTTCATTAACCTACTTAGGTTAGTCTGGTCTCTAGACTAACCCTCCGTGCAATCCCTGGGAAGCTTCTGTAACCTCATCCCTAAATGATATGCTGTAGACTAGCATTTAGCAACTCCATGCCAAAATATAACAGAACTGTATATGCTCTTTTCTGAACAGCTCCTAACCTGTAGTGCAGGGATTGTTCCCAAGACAAGAAAGCCTGAGTACATTTCCCTTCAGCAAAATATTTTTTATCGTTACCAAGACTGTTTTTGCAAAAATATCTCCTAGAATTCTGCCATCTCTTTTACTTTTTTCTCAATCCATAATTTTCTTTTGTATTTTCAAATTGTTACTAAAAAACACTTTCATTGTTTAAACTATTTCCTACTTGCTATTTTTATTTAAAGTTTGTTTTCAAGTCTAACATTAGTTTGTATTTGTATATTAGCATATTTCTTGATATAAATAATTTTAATTTGATCATCTGATCATCAGCTTAAATTTCACTTCCATGTTAAGGTGTATAATAAGATAGTTTCTTTGTAGAAGGTTTTATATATGTGAAATCTGCCTTTATTACAATTTAGACACAAGTCTTTTTTCCTCTTGTCTCTTTTTAGAATGGGCAACAGCTATATAGGCATATATATTTGGGCTGTAAAGAGGAAGACAATGTTCAGAAAAACTATGAGCTACTTTATACTTCTCTTGCTCTTATAACTATTGAATTGGCCAATGAAGAAGTGGTTATTGATCTCATTCGATTGGCTATTGCTTTACAGGTATGCTTTCATAACCTTTCACAGAAGAAAATATTTTTTAGGAAGCAGACACAATGATGTTAAAGTGTTGTTGCCTTTATCCAAGGATGTGAATTTTAAAAGGAATTCATCTAGTTGTAAATCTGAAATACTCACAAATCACGTTCATTTTTTCTTTCTGTGGATGTTGAATGAGCATTGACTGTGTGCTAAATATCCTTCAAGGCCTTGGGGATACTGCGATGAAAAAGACAAACACAGTCCCTGTACTCATACTTCCAGTCTGGTGGCGAAGAAAGTCATTAAATAATAATTACATATACAGTTGTTTAATTGAGTTGTGTGTTATATAATAGAAGGACAGTTGGCAATGGCAATATATGTATGTATGTATATATTGATATATGAGAACAGGAAAGGCTTTCCTAAGGAAGAGATGTTTAAGTCGAAAGATTAACTCTTGTTAATGGGCATTTATTCTCCTTACAGAATTCTTATACAAAATAACTTATGAAAAGGTGACATTTTTGTTAGCATTGCTAACTCCCTGCAGTTTCCCAGTGTAATCATAGAGAAAATGCTAATGGAACATAAGAACTTGATGTGTGGGATATGTTTGTTTCTCATTAAAGGACAGTGCGATTATCAATGAGGATAATTTGCCAATGTTCCATCGTTGTGGAATCATGGCGCTGGTTGCAGCGTACCTCAACTTTGTAAGTCAGATGATAGCTGTCCCTGCATTTTGCCAGCATGTTAGCAAGGTAACGTATTTAGAAAAGTCTTTAAACTTGAATTTTGTACAAAAATGGCTAATTTTCTTCTAGTGTTGATTATTGTTAACTTTGATGATTATGTATCAAATTAAGATAATTCTATAAAAGTACACAGCCACTGAATTGAAACTACAGCCAAAATTATGGCTAGTGTTTTTATATTTTCTTAGATGTCTGTTGTTTTATTAGAATTTTTTAATGTAGTGGTTGAATAGAATATATGGTTTTCTTCTAGAATACTTCATGTGATTTATTCTATAATTTTTTTCCTTTGAGCCATTGTGAATCTTAATATCTAAATTTTCTTATATTATTTTTGTTGTTTACATTAATCTACGTGAGGCAGATCTCAAAATTTGAATATGTTCTATGTTTTTCAAATATATTTATCTTTTGCCAGCAACAACTCTTAAATAGTTACTTGTATGATTTAATTAACATTTCAGAGTCCCTAACTTACCTGGCAGAAAAAGTCTACTTTTAAAGATATCTATGTATAAGGGAGAACCTCATTTTTATTAAATTGGAAGTGCATCTTTTAGTCCTTAGTGAAAATGTAGGTTTTTAGTGCATTCTAAGAAATAAAACTCATTCATTCATTAAACAAATATTTGAGTGAATATTTGATGCCCACCAATAGAGATATAAATATTATAAAAGCAGAGTACCCCCTTTAAGTTGCTCACAGTTCAGTAGAGGATCCAGACCTCACAAGTGGGTTGAGATCTCATGCACGGGCTACAAAAGATAGCACAGAAGATGGAAGATGGTGATTTGTAAAGGGATTTCCGAAGTAGTGCATTTGAGAAAACATATGGTCTTCTTTTTTGTTCTTATTTTGAGAGAACGTATGTTCTTATTTCCATAGGTTTAATCAAATATAATGTATCCTCATTTTTTAATTTATGTATTTTTTTGTCATGATTTTATCTGCTATATTTAAAAATAATAAACATGAAAATAAAATAAACTTTGCATTTGGGCTCTAACCTTAGCTTAAATTAAAAAATAAAGTAATGGTATTTATTATAAATGTTTAAATTTTTTTTTTTTTTTTTTTTTTTAAGTTTTCCAAATTTTCATAGGAAGGTCCTAAGAGGTGAGGTTTTTGATTTTTGTTTTCTTTTGTTTTTGGATATTTTTCAGGTTATTGAAATTCGAACTATGGAAGCCCCTTATTTTCTACCAGAGCATATTTTCAGAGATAAGTGCATGTATGTTAATTCTTTGTATGTTAGAAGGGGCACTGACTTGAGAAACCAATCAGTAATAATTATAAAGGAGCAAACTGTTACTATAATAATTTTGTGGTGCTTTGTACTGATTATTGTTTTGTGTTTTTGTATTTTAATTCCTTTGACTTTTTCCCTTGCTGTAAAAGTTCTCACACATTATAAATATTGACTCATAGACACAGCAAGTAAATCTTGAAAAAAAATTTTAAAAAGAAAAAAAGATTTATTCTATTTTTTTTAAATATGGGATATGTCTCTTAAATATAGCATTTTTTATGTTGTCATGTATAAATGAACTCCTTTAAGAAAAAAGAATATCCTGTTGAAGACTTTCAATAATATGTAACAATACTCATAAAATTGCAGGACAAAGTTGTATTAAGAAAAATCGACGTTATACCTTGCATTCTTCCTTCCTCTCCGAAAGAAAAAAATATATATGAAGAGTACTTTATTCAAATTTTTGAGCTCAAAAAAGTTTATCTTGAAAGCATCTATGTAAGAAAATAACAAGCAGTTTGAAAAGAAAATCTTATTTGGTTGGGCAAGTACTTCCTAACACAAAGCTGGCTAATGCGGTTTTCATCAACAATCAGCTGCATTTTTATTTTCATTTTTAATTAGCATAAAAACCCCTTAATTTAGTGCTCCTCATCATTTAATGTTTAAATATCAAGAGTAATTTAAGGCTGAATGTACTATTGTAACATACCTAGAGGAGAATCACAGCAGAATGTGGGACCACCTACCTACTTTGCGTTTTTAAAGAGCTCAAATTAGTCACCTAAAATACACTGATTTTTCTATTATTAACTACAGTTTAAGTTGTGTGTATATTTAGAATGTTGAGGCTTTTGCTCTTGAATGCTTTGCATATTAACTTATTTTTAATTTAAGTAATACCAAATGATCATTGTTTTGATCAACTTGACAGGCTTCCAAAATCTTTAGAGAAGCATGAAAAAAATTTGTACTTTCTGACCAACAAGATTGCAGAATCACTAGGTGGAAGTGGATATAGTGTTGAGAGACTGTCAGTACCATACGTACCACAAGTGACAGGTAAGAGGAGGATACTTACAACTCTGACTCTGGTGCTTGCTTATACTTTAGTAATACTTCCATTACCCAATTACCGATGAAAATTAATTCTGATGTGTATAGTTGCTATAGCACAGCCTTTGTCAAAGGCTTAAAAGAGTTTAGACTTCTATTTTTAAATTTTGCTCTTGAAAACCTGTAGTAAATCTCTGAAGACATAATAGATTTTAACATAAGCAAATCAAGTCCTTTGGTGTTTATTATTATTATACTTAATATTATATTAATATATCATTTTACTTGGGATTATACTTTAAACAAAGAAGCAATGTGAGATCTTTTCTCATTAAACAACATTTAGCTTGTGGAAATTGCTGAAAGTTGTTTAGTGATGTGTGATGATTAAGCTTAATGAATTAGGCAACTTTTGTCATTTGAAAGAGTACAAACTGGTTGCTGAATAAAGAAACCTGCAAACTTTTTAAGTTAGGGATTTTTTTTCCTCTGTGAACTATATATTTCCTCCCGTTCTTTCTGTTGCTTAAAATAATTCTGTTGTGTTTGAAGACAAAACTGCATGGTAATGCATTCAATTTTTACTTTAAAAATGCAAATCAAAGAATTTCTGTCTTATACTCTCATTTTCATTTAATGGTTATATACATATTAAATTTGGTAGGAGAACTGGTTCTTCCTTTGGGGATACTCTGGTCTACAAGAGAACCATTTGGTTTCACTTAGTTTTCTGGATTGGTCACTAAAAATAGCACAATCTTTGTAAATAGGTATCTTTTTTATGACATGAATCAAAAATATATACAGTTATTACAATAAGAGTTGTTCATAATAGTATAGGATGTTAATGAAGACTTTTGCATTTTCTTTTTACTTTTATACTATCAGAGATTCCATTCTTCAGGAATTCCTTGAGGAAATAAAAATGCTAAGACTCAAATGCTGGTAGAATTTTGTAATTTAAAAGTTTGTTTTTTTTTTTTTTTAAAGAAATTTAAAATATTTCACTTTTATAATTTGGATTTAGCTCTCTTTTCTTCAGGCAAAAAACCTCATAAACCCAGGCACAAGTACAAAGGTAAATCCAACTGTCAGTTTGGCCTGCCCTTTCCCTCGCTTGTCCTCTAGAAAAATAGCTTAATATAATGAGCCTTTTAGAGAATGGAGCCAGTGGCCTGTATATGTTATATAGTTATAAGTTTAGTTATTATTTTGCTCTGTCTTCCTTATAGCCATAGCTTATTTTACCCTTTTGTTATTTCCTTTTACCTTGTTCCTTTTAACGCTTTTTTAATGAAAGCTCTGGTACTTTTTTTTTTTAACAGGTAGTTTGTTCTTCCCCAATTCCTCTCACTCCTAATGAGGATGTATTCTCTCTGTAATGCCTCTATCACTGATTGGAACAATTCTGAATATTTTAGTATATACTTAATTATATAACTGTGTAGAAATCACTAATCAGAATAACATTGTTCTGATTTATGAAGACTTTGATGGTTTAGAACCAGTCTGTGGCATGTGTATCCTACCTTAATGCAGAATCAATCAGTCAGAAGAAACAGTGATATTTTAATCACCATTTAATCAGTTGGTTGTTAAATTTTCTCTTGCTGTATAACCATAGATATTCATTTTAAAAATTACAGAGGTTTAATAACAATTATCAAAAAAGCAAAATATATTTAGTTCGTTGTGTATCATACAATACCCGTCATCATCACAATAGTAGCTACCATTTAGCACTGTATGCTAGGCACTCTGATAAGCACATTTTGTTCATTTTCTTACTTAATCCTTATAATAGTTTGGTGAGGGAGGTACCATTATCTTTGTTTACAATTGAGGATAGTGAGGCTAAAATTAAATAAAATGATTAGATGATACCACCAGAATTAACTGCCTCTCGAATTAGGTGCCTAATAAATTACTTGATTTTGCTAACTATTTTTGAAGGACTCAAAGATTGTTCAGGCATCTGGAATGGTCCAGATTCATTTTATTTCATTTATTTCACAAACTGTTACTGAGTGCCTGCTATATATCAGGCACTGTTAATGACTTCTGGAGGGTAGAAAAATGTTAAGATGGATTCCCTATGCTCAAGGATTAAAATCTAGTGGGGAAGACAGATGGTTATTGAAACACAATGATAACTAGATCTAGAAAAAGAATAATGATCTGCCTAAAGTTTATTGAACTACTC